>CAEFZX010006667.1:0-61426 GCA_903066825.1 Alfaro cultratus
CCTATAACAAAATAGACCTGCAGAAAGAAATTACTAATAAAATATTTTACATATGCATAGTTGTATGTTCTATGTAGGGATTTCCCTTAGCTTTGATTGCATGTCTCACAATTTTGTAATTTATCATTGTTCATTAAACTCTGAAAGCTGTGTGACTTTGTTAATATTCTGTCCTAAAATGCGATAAGATGTGCCCTTTTTTTTTTTTTGAGCACCTGCCCCTTTAGTGGTCTCTGCACGGCCCTGTGTGTGTGTGTGTGTGTGTGTGTGTGTATATATATATATATAGATAGATATATATATATAATACTGCTTCAAAAAATGAGTTATTTGGACACACGTTTTCCGTGTTTAGAATAACTATGGAGGGTGTATGTAAACATGTAAGTTGAAAATTCTAAATATTTCCCATGACATGCAATTGTCCAACATCAAAGTGTCATCAAATTTTTCTAAAATGATTTTATCAACCTTCATTTTTGTTGTAAAAATAAATCTAAAGAAGTAAGATGAGTCTCAACTTCACACAATATCTTTTTTTCTTTTTCATATTGGTATGTTAAAGGAAAAAATATATTTGATTGTTATGACTAACAATTTTTTGTGTCACGTTTGGTGAATTAGACAAATGGCTCTAACATTGTTGAACTCTGTGTGTTCAGTTTGATGCATGCATCCAGGACTTGGTGCGATGTGTGGCTCTGACACGACTTGTGTGTGGGGAGAAACAGTTAAGACTCGCACAGGCTCATGCCAGGCTGGCTAAAGCATACTTTCAAATCAAAGGTAATATTAAATGACACCTTTTGTATCAGTGCAGCAAAAGAGTGATTGCATCCCACAGATTTTTTTCTCTTTTTTTCTGTTTTTGGTTGCATGAATAAATGCAGAAAGCATTTTTTAAATTATTTTATTTAATATGTGAAAAGCTATCCATACAGTCTTAAACTATTTCTTGCGAAGTAATTATTCCCTAAAACAAGTAGGTGGTTGTTCCACTTTTAGTGGCAATAGTTAGGAATTTGCTGTCAGCCTTTCACATTTCTGTGGAAGAGTTTAGGTCCACTCGTCTTTCTTGAATTATTACAGTGCATCTACATGGTTATGGTTTTCAAACATAAAGTCATGCCACTGCATCATTTAAGTCTGGACTTGAAGTCACTCCAAAATCTTTTCTTGTTTTGTTTGTAAGTGTGACCCCAAAAAAAACCAAAACATTTCACATGAAGCTTTTTCACACATATTTCACATCAGTATGATGATGTTCCTGTGTGATTGTCAAATCATTCGTCAACTTGTGTTTTGTGTTTCTTCTTCTAAACACCACATATTAATTATTATCAATAATAGCAGTTTATTTTTAATAACGGCATTAATTCTGCTTTATTATTAGGTTGGGGACTCCAAGCCCTGGAGCATTTGGCAGTTGCCAAAGAGTTGCTTCTTTTTCGCTCCTCTGTCTCGGCCTACAGTGAAGATGAAAAGCTTGAGGTTCTCGCATGCCATCTAAGTGTGCACCTCACAAAGGGAGGGGCTTCACTTCTTACAGACAAATATCCTTTAATAAAATTCTGGGAGGTCAATAATACAAACTGTATGGTAAAAGTAAACTCAAAATAAAAGTTCAAAAAGACCTTGACCTTTTAACTTTGGAGGAGGCGGTCTCATCTTTCCAGGAGGCAGATAAAGTTCTAATGGAGCTTTATCAACATGGTGTTATGAACCTGGAGGAGAAGATAAAGACTCAGCTGGAAATCACCAGTGGTCTATGCAGGTACAAGATATCGAGAAGAGAAGCATATACGTAGTTTTGTTATTTTTGGCTGGAGAATACAAAAAAAGGTTACTTTGTTGTAGCTAGCTTTTACATTAAAATAAAAAAATATTAAAGTGAAACTCACTCCCAAATCAACTTTTGCTGATAAACTGATTATTATTATTTAGGGTTCTATCTTTATCTTTCTGTGCGATTTTTGACATTTTTGTGCAGTTCTTTTAGTTCTGCATTATTTGACCTAAAATCGTCTCACTACTTGCCTCTTTGGTCAAATGGTTCTGAGGCTCTTCATGCTGGTTGCAGCTGTACATCTTGGTACAACACAACACTCTCTCCCTCCCTCCTCTTTTGCCCCCAGCCATTCTCTGGCAAGTCAGGAGTTGGAGTAGCAGCATTGCAATGGTGACTGGCGAGCATTGATCAATAACCTTTACTCAGTTTTACTAATATTAGATTTATTGCTATGTGGACACAGAGTGGAATGAGTCTCCTGTGCTCTAACTATTTATCACTATTTAAAAAAAAAAAAAAAGTCACTAGAGTTGTCTGGAAAATTGATAAATATAGTAACAAAGTGAATAAGTTGAGAACAGTGCTTCTTTCGTCCTCATCACAGCCCTGCGCTCATCCTCTCACACTTGGCCATGTTTCTTGGCTCTGTCCACTTTGCCAAGGATGGGGTTTTGCTTTTAGAAGGGGGTTAATTACACTTTGATATTAAAAACTATTTTTTATAAATCCCTACCATGTGTGTGTAATATGAAGTACTGCAGGTTTTATAGGTGTCCTGAAAAATGGTAAGTTGCTTATGCTAAAAGTTTATAATATTAGTTTAAGTTAAGTTAAACCTCACATGATTGGTTAATAAAAAAATAAGTTATTAAATCCAGTGGAAGGTTTAGGTCAATATGGGTAAAAAATATGTACATTCACATTAGTTTTTGATTCATGTAATTGCGACTTTTTCTTAACAACAAAAAATGTATACAGGTAAATTGTTTGTTAGCCACTAGATGGCAGTATATTACTGCAAGTTGACAGGCATGTTTGGCGAGTTGTGTGGCATACATGTTTGTATTTCACATTCGCTTGAGCAAAACTTGAATTTTCCTCAAGCTTTGGTCTCTAATGCTTGCAGATACTTTTGGGTGGGTTGCTGCATTTGTATTTAATGACTAATAATGTGTTCTGCTTGTTTGTTTGGGTTTGGCTTTCATCTTTATTTTTGAATCTTAAACCTCACAAAGCTTGTCTGTGCTTTTTCCTTTTTTTTTTCTGTTTTTTTTTAGATTTGTGTAACTTAACAAATGTTGAATTTACATTTTCTTGCTTCGTTACCTTTATTTATTTTTAGTTAACAACCAGGGTACCAAAGCTGGTATTAAATGCTCAGGAAAAGATTAAAGCATTAAAGGATCATGGTGGAGACAACTAGCACGTACATCATGAGTTGCACAGTGAGTCTGTTGTGGTAACATAAGATATGGCAACCACTTGTCATAGTTCAGCCCACTTGGGATAAAATTAGTAGCACAACTGGAAAAGGATACACAACTGTTTTCTTTTTTTTATGCATTATGGGTGTTTGGAGAAAAGAGAATCAAATTCTGTAGGTCTCCAAACAAAACATGAAAAGGCCTGGAGAAGTCTGATCTTTACATCTGTACATCATGTACTTAGTCTTCTCTCGTCTCCACTTTTATTTTAGCCAAAGATTGTAACTCTAGTTCAATCTGTCCAAATTAATTGGTACTGAAGTCTTAAACTTAATCTTTGTGAATTTAAAATCCTGGTGTAAAGTTCTGTTTAGAGACAAGAAGCTATCCTTCCAAACAAATCCTCCTTGTTTACTCTCTTTTTATAGTTATTGGCATAAACCTCAACATTTTAAATGTTAAATAACCTCCATAGAGCAACAGATGGATTTTTGTAGGTATTTTGCACCCAGTGTACCTAGAATTTGTTTAAACCTATTGAGGAATATGAACTAACTGTTATAATCTGCTGTGTAAACTTATGAAATAACAGAATGTGTGTGGTCTTTCTTTTTGCAATGATGTATTTGCAAAAAGATTTACATTCATCCTAGTATTTAATGATGATCCTTACTTGAAATCAAAAGCTGTGTATATAAATGAGCTACACTTAGGGGAATTTTTAAATGATACCATCTTTATCTGTTTCTGAGAGTCAGTGTTTGTTGACGTGTGTGGTTGAAAAAAATGTGCAGACTGGCTGGTGTGTGTAAGCTAGCTAAATCTCCTTTGTTGGATGATGACTAAGAATTTGGCACGTTGCTAAAAGCTCTGTCAGTCAACACTGTTGTGATGGAGGGGAATGTTCCCACAAAAGCCTGGAACAATAAAGTAAGCTCCGCTCTAGATGTGGATCCTTGTTCCAAATATTCTATGAAGTTTCAGATTCAGCCTCAAGGTGTTCTCATTCAGCCAGTAGGATGTGATTTACTGTTCAAAATGTTAAACTTTATTTGTTTGTCCCTAATTATTGGCCTTTTTTTTCTGGATTTTTATGGTTACCACCATAAATCAATCCATTTTGTCAAAAGGTTTTAATTGGATAAATATTGTGGTGCATTTCAGAAACTATTGCTGGTTGGATGATGGATACAGAGAAACTCTAACACTTACGTTGAAGTAAAATGCAATTTTTTCTCACATCTTGCATCAGTATTTGTTACATTTTGCAAACAAAACTTTTCAAGAAAGAGTGAATGAAAACTGATGTAAAAAGGACGTAAAGTCCAATCAAGTCATTGAAGTACGCCTGTATCAGTAACAAAAGAAGCTGCTGAAAATCTGAAGACTAGTTTGTTCAAGCTTGAGTTTAAATAAAAAAATTTAACTGGTTCTTCTTCTTCAAAATGTCTGTGACAAGCCATTAAAAGAAAGAAAAGTATTTCTAGATAGCCACGCAATTGGTTTGTTTAATCAACAAATAGAAATTAGTGTAGGCAGTGGTCATGCTGCTACTGTGTCTAGTAGTAGCATGACAAACTGAAGACTGAAATAAATAAATAAATGAAAAAGACATTCTTTCCAGATAATTATTATTGTTTTTTTATTTATTTATTTTTTTGCAGGGAATTTTGCCCATTTCTATTTTTGCATTATGTTTTCTGTTTTCTTTGTATAAGGGTCACCAAAACTCTTGGTATTGTTTGAGGCTGCTTTCTGAACTGTTGGACATACAGATGTATCTCAATAAATTGGATTATGATCTAAAAACAAATTTAGTAATTTAAGTCAAATTATGTGTTCTTGTCTGTTGTGTATGGATCATTTTCTACCACATTTTCCTTCTACTACTCAACTTTCTCTTGACATGTTTATATGCTACCGTTTGTTTATAGTCAAATTCTTCAGCAATGATTAGGTGGATTACTATGTAAGCCAATGACACATCAGGTTGACAGTCTTCCCCTTGGTTGCATAGACTATGGAATATTTATATTATTAATGTTGTACCTGCCTGTTTAGGAAAGTTACTAATTAAATAATTTTTGACATGTTTTCTGTCTCTCTTTTTTCTTATTACTTGGAGAGAATAAATCAACTGGTTTTCTCATCAATGATTTCCAAGTTTGCTTATTAACACGTACAATTTTCATCAGTCTAGATGTACATGATTTGAAGCTCTCCAGATGTATTAGATCACGTTTTTCTGTCCCTCTGTTTTGTTTCATTTACCTAAGGGAAGCCCAGGAAAACTCACGTCAGCCATGTTCTGGAAACATTTACAAAAAGAACACTATGTGGCTTGCTTGGCAGCACATGTACACAGCCTTACTCCCTGCTTTGTGGACTCTTGATATTTTTCAATAGAATTTGTCATGTTGCCTTTTGGGCAGGAAGGATGCAGAGTGAATGAAAGGATAGAAAGGCCTTGTTTTACTTTGCCCATGCTGACAGAAGGGAAGGACTCAATGTGAGAATTTAGCTATAGCTTCAGCCAATGTTCTGCCATAAATGGATCTGAAGTGAACTTTAATGGGTGGGACCTTCTGCTGTCCATCAATTCATTAAAGTGCAGTCAAAGAACCATTGGAAAATTTTAAGAAATTGGCTTTTATATTGTAATCCATTGGAGCAAATGCTCCAATGGATCCTAATTCATTCACTCCAGAGACTTGATTATGGCAGAATTCAGTCAACACTGGCAGTCAACATTTAATTGAGCTTAAGAAGAACAATCTTGGTCCCCCACATTCTGGCCCTACTGATCAAAGTGCCTTTGATCAAAGCTTTTTTATAACAAGTGTCATACAAATGGATTTTATTCTAAACTTTCACTTTTGTATCAGATGACCAGAAAAAACAGTTTCTGTAATGCTCCTGTTAGTAATGAAGCAAAACACTGCAGCTCTGAGTCTTTTGCCCTTCCCCTGCACTAGAGCTAAATTAAATTTAGAGTCCATTAGATAGTTTGAAGCTGTTAACGCTGTAGCTTTGTGGATCCGTTGTCCTTCTGGTGGTTAACTGAGCCTTCATATATCACAGTGTAAAAGGAAATTACTTACAAAAGAGTGGGGAGCTTAAGAAGAACAAATAAACCAGAAATTATTATAGATGCAGTGCTCATTTCTCTTGTGCCATTTGGTCCAATTCCTAATGTGCTTAGGTGGTTTCCACTGACTCACCAAGAATGTCCCCTAATTTAGACATCCTGGAAGAAGAAAGAAACCAAGCACAGATTAGGAGCTGTGCAAGTCTGTAACCTTCAGAGGAAACAGCCAGAAAGTTGGACTGATGGCAAAAAGAAAGTATACAGGGTTGTTTCTCTACTTACAGTCTTTAATGGAACATTAATTAGCTTCAGAATACTACTCTGTAGGATGCCAGCTTGTCTGGACTTTAGTTGCTGTAGGAACATGAATTAGACTTATAGTGATGACACAAGTGTTATTGTGTACTTCAAACTAAAAGTAGGACAAAATGTGAATTTACATTTTAACTGTTTTATTTAAATATACTGCAGTGAAAACGCAGTTGCCTCCCTACAAATTTCTTCAATTTTTCATTTATCGTACTAAAATGTTTCAGAGCACACTGCCACGTGAAGGGCTGGTTTTTTCACCTTTTGAAAAAAATATGAATGACAATATTCTAAAGAAATTAGGGTACAGAAGAGACACAAAGTCATTGATACCCATCAAACTGGAAAAGGTTACAAATCTACTTCTAAAACCTCCGGGCCTCAGAGGATCAGTTATCCACATGGAAAAAATATGGAACCTGAAGAAGAATATCCATCAGTTTGTGATGTGAAGGTTTAGTGCATGTTTGGTGCACTTGGGGCAATGATCTGAAGTACACCAGCAAGTCCACTTGTGGTTTCATCAAAGTTTGAACTTAACTGTAACTCTAACTGTATGACCTTAAATACGTAGTTTGTCCATGTTCAAAATCCCTCCTGTGTAGATAAACTGAAACAAATCTGCAAACAAGAGTTTTCCAGAATTCCCTCAGAGCGATGTGAAAGACTTATTACTAATAGTTAGTTACTAATGCTTGATGGTACTTGTTGCTACCACAGGTGGCACAACCAGTAGGTGTAGGTTTATATTTTTGTTTTTATAAATATTTTGCAAGGTTGGTGTGGATAGCTTTTGCCTTTATAAATCATCATTTGAAAACTGCATTTTGCATTTACTCCTACTGATCTGAAACATTTACTTAGTATGAGAAAAAAGCAAAAAGAGAAGAAATCTTTTCCACACATTGCAGAATTTCCACTTCATCATTATGGTGACATTTCACGTGATTTTGTGTTTCATAGGGTTTATGCCAGGCAAAATCGACCAGAGGAGGCATTAAGCCAGTGTGAGAAGTCTTTGGACCTACTGAAGAATTGCAATAAGCATGAGAGGATGTGTGCTGTTTATAAAGACATGGCTACCATCGAACAGGATAGAGATCACTTGGACAAAGCTATAGACTATCTCTCCAAGGTTAGTAAACTTTCTTTGGTCCCTTTTAGAACTTTGCCAACCTTTGTTACATAATTACCCTTCTTATTTGGTGGTTAGTGATCTGTCTTGTTTCACTTGGTTGCTTCTGCAAGGCTCACACCATAGCTATGAGTCACAGTCCAGAGGGTCTGGAGGGAGCTCAGATCTCCCACAGCCTGGCCATGATCCTTTCTGCTGCACCAGACCAACATCACAATGGTGAGTGTGTTGATAGAAACTGGCTAGGTCTGTCAGAAGGGAAGGACTCAATGAGGCTAATTTGAATTTGAATATAATTGATTTCCCAGTATGCCAAGTTCTTTAAGATCATTTTATAAATTAAGCATCAGCTTGAAATGAACAACAAGCCATGAGGACCTAGAACGTATTTATAGAAGGTTCTAAGTGAACCCAGAAAAATAAAATAATTATAAAAAGAACATTTTAAAAAATCTTTAAATATTTAGAGGGATACTTCTCTGCTATAGAAAAGAATGCTTTAACTATCTTAATTCAGAGTTTTCTTTAAGAACTTTTCATGTAACCTGTTTTGTTTTTTACAGAAGAGGATTAGGGCCACCGAAAAAAAAATAATTTAAAATTCTAACTTTAATGTCAGAATTCTGACTTTAATCTCAGAATTCTTTTTTTTTTTTTTTTTTTGGTGGCCCTAATCCTCTTCTGTAGTTTTTTGATAAGTAGCCTATCAGAATTTCTTATAAGTAGGCAGAGTTTGTCTGCTGAGGGTTATCCACATTACCTTCTGTCTTAAACTGATGTTATGAGAAATATTTTGATCAGTCAGTTTTAATTTAGTTTGCACTCCTTTAAAATTCCTCCATTGTTTGTGTTGAGAGACCCCATCTGTGAGAGGCATGGTTTGCTGCTAACTTAAAGACAAATGCAGTGTGAAGTCTAACATCTGAAATTATTTTTTTGTTGTTTTTGTTGAAAAATCACCTTTGTTTAGATACAATGATATTTAATGCTTATGCTAGGATGCAAACTGCAAATCAGAGATTCTCCAAACTGTTGACTTGAATGTCTTGTTTACTCCATGTTGCTGTAGAAACTGCGGATCACTATTTTGAGCAAAGTCTACGTGCTTACAGGAGCTCTGTAGGTCCACTTGATCCAGCTTTTCTTGCTGCCCAGGATGACTTCTGTCGATATCTCTTGATTAATGGACAAGAGGAGGTTAGAAACGGTCTCCCAACATATCACCCTTTTCACTCAAATAGTACAACACCATAACTCCTTTGTAAAACATACAGAATAATCCTCCACATGCAATTTTGATACATGCAGTGCTCTGAAAAGTATTTGCCCCTTACAAATTTCATGTTTTTCTGCTTTTTTGTCACACTGATATATTGTTGGACATTTAACAAATTTTATTATTAAATAGATCATTTGAATAAATACAAAATGTAGTATTCAATTGACTGTGTCATTTATCAAGTAAAAAGCTATGCAAACCAAAGCCTTACAATGGGCTTTCTATCCATTTTCAGATGGATGGATGTCTATAACTTTGTTTTTCATCTATTCTTAAGGTTCTTTAAATTGGGGCATGATGTGTTACTTTTTAAGATCTTTTGGACTTCTTCCTGTTATCAAACAAGTTTTATTTAAGTCATTACTTGAGTTTTCTAGTAGGAAATAGGCCTATGTGTTGGTGGTGAAACTGAATCACAAACTTGTTAATCACAGTTATCCCATAATTCAACAAGAGGAGATGGTTTTGAAAGATTTTCCCTCTGTTTTTCTTAATAAATTGAATCACAATTTGAAAAATGTTGTATTTTATGCTTATATTTAACTTGTACAATATCAACAGAAATGTGTGGAGATCCAGCGAGCCTCCCTTGAGTCTAAAATATCTACATTTGGTGACCTGAGCTCTGAGGTAGCAGAGACTCTTCAGCTGATTGGAAGTGTGGAAATGACTGAGGGCCGGGTGAACCAAGCCCACAGGACCATGACAAAGGTAATCATGTGACACAATGCATACAATTTATGTAGAATTGTTTTCCCTGTTAAGATAGGAAATGATGACATAGAAGGTACGAACGAGAATGTTATAATTACTGTCATCAAATATGACATTCGTATGAACATCGTTTGATTAAAGGTCAAGAGTCTGCATGTTTAAACACATTTAAACCAGTGAGATGATGACAAGCCAGTCCAGAATACACACAAAGAGTCCCTGTCATTTTGAGACAAGCTATTTCCACTGTCTCTGAAGAGCTGAATGTTATCAGAGTTACAGGCTAATCTTGGAAGAGGGCAGTGTGCAGAGCCAACTTTCTTGGTGTAAAATGTCACACAGAGTGACTTTGTTTTTCCTCAGTCTAGATAGAAATTGACAGATGGGCAACAGAAGTTCAGTGGCAGTTTGCTATCTGCTGCAGATTGACCCCAATTCGATCAGTCCCCTGAAACAAACAGAGAGTTATTGTGCATATTTCCATAAATATCTACATATTTTATTAATTTTATCAATTTTTATTTATATGTACAATAGTTTCATTTACTTCATATTAGGTAGTGAGTGGTGTCAGTTTTCACATATGGCATGGCTGCAGATTTGCCCTATGAGCTCACTTGTCCCATCATGGTTAAGCTCTCTAAAGGACCTCATATGATTCTTGTAAGAACTTGCCTCTCAGTGAAGCACCCTAGTTGCTATGTTGTTTTGTTGTTGTTATCTGAGCAGAGAGGGGGTCCAAGAATGACAGGGCAGATCAAGGCTTACTCTATCTCCCCCCACGTCGAAGTTGCAACCTTTCTAAAACACTGTAACCCACAGCGGATATGTCAGCAGGAATTATTTTCCAATGCTGTCATCATGAAACTGCTTCCAGTCTGATTGAGTAACTTGCTTTTGCAAAGGAACTCTTGCCTATACAGTGGATAGAATGCAAGAGAACTTCTAAAAACAAAGAACAATAGTTCATACAGACACAAAGTTGACTCCACCTCCTTCCTCCTCTGCAGTATTGCTGAAAAAAACAGCCTTCCATTACATCAACCTTAGCAACCGTAAAAACATTCAAAAGGCCAGATGGATCTCTTCCAGATTAACACTGTTTTGCTTTCCCCAGTACAGAGGGGAGCTTTTCCCTCCCTCTTTCCTGGTTTGAAACATTTGCTTCTTGTTATTTGTAATGATTGCAGAAAAGAGTCCAAGTTTTTTCATCATATGTCATGTCAGTGTATGTTATCATATTCAGATGTTTTAACTTTTCTCTACTTTCAATTTGCTAAAAGATTATGACATTACAGATTTGGACAATAATACCTCTGTTTTTTCTTCGTTTGTTCTGCCAGATCGCATTCTGTAGAAAAATGTGGCTGTCTCAGCCTTTACTCTCTCTACCGTTAAGATTACTGAAGTGCTATCAGTAACAAGATGACAGATCCATCTTGTTTCATTTGAATCTCTGAGTGGTCAGCACAGGTGTTATGTAAACTTTGGACAGCTACAGGGGTTATTTCGGTATGTTTAGTGCTTCCAGCATGTTGCTAGGATGTCAGTTTATTTCCATCCAGATTGAGTTGCACTTTTTATTTTCTAACTACCTATATCACTGTCATTGTTTTATGTTTCAAATTTAGTGCTTGGATGTACACAACTTGCTGTATGGTCCTCAGCACAAGAAATCCAAAGCAGTCCAAAAAGCTGTGAACATGTTGGCAAGGTAACTCCTGGAGACAAAGATTAATTTACTACTACACTGTGTTAAATTTTAAGACATTTCAGTGTTGGAAATAAAGATGGTTAAAGGGTATATATCATCATGTTTTCAACTTTTGCTTTTAGCTATGTTCAGCCATTAAGCTTCCAATGGTAATTTTGATCTCCAAAATCAAGAAAATCTTTAAAAAGCATGAGAGGAAAACCAACTGTCTCATGGCAACTGAGAATGCAGTCGTTTATACGTAACACAATGAACAAGACAAAAATACTAATAGTAAAGTTCTGAACATAAAAGTAAATTCAGAAACTTAAAATATGTATAGTAAGTAATCTAATGACAAGGACAAAAGGGACAATAAAAGTTATGAGAACTGTTCTATGAGTGTAAGTGACCAAAGGCATTTAAAGGTGGTGAGCCCAATCTGTTGTGCTAGCATTCATAAAATGTAGTTTAGATTCCTATTCTGACCAGCATTATTATTTTGGTGTGCATAGGTGTGCAACAGCCCTCTCATTTCTTCACCTTCTTTTCCCAAGATTAGCTTAGACATCAATGTATGAACATTTCTTAATAAAGTACCAAATATTTAATGGGGTGTCCTAGTTTTTAACATGACTGTATGATAATGCCTTCTTTTAGTAGGCATAAACTTTACTCATTTTAAAAAAGTTCAACTTTAAAAAAGTTTAACTGAGATTCGTTTATGTTTTAAAGTGGACATGTCATGGTTTGTCCTTCCTTTTCACTTGTAAATCATTTACTGGTGTATATAAAGCAGTACTGCAAAGCTTTAGTGTGAATTCCTCGTTATTGTAGCTCCACGGACCCTTCATTTATCCCTATTCTGAGGTGCGTTTTAGTCAACAAATTTTTCTGCGATTTCTATTTTTTTAATGAGAATGAAACATTTCATGCGCTGCACTTCTAGACACTCAAAGCATACAAAAAAATGTATTTAAGGGCTGAAAAGTGGATTTAGCTTGATTTGTTCCCTTAAAGGTTTTCTGACTCTAAAGTATGGCGTTATATACCCTTTAATGTTAATAATTTTATGTTAGTGTATCAACTATGAAATGTTTGTTTTTCAGGGCACCTGAAGTGGTTAAGAGACAACAGCAAAGAAGAAGACAGACAAAATTAGACACATTTCCAGTTATACCATCCAGTGGTGAAAATGATAACTCTACATTTGATGCTTGAAATCTCATTCTTCTCCACTTCTTTACCTTTGGACAAGGTTAATATGGTACCCCTAAAGGTTTGAGGCAGTAGATAATACAATTGTTTGTATTTTGTTAATTAAAATTGTATTTGCCATTGTTATGTAAGTAATTGGTTTGTCTGGCCTATTATGTGAATTTACTGAAAAATAATACACACAAAATATTCCAACAATATATATATATTTTAATATTGTTAAGATATTCAGCAATGAAATGCAGAAAGCCCAATCAGCCAAAGCAGTTGTGTCATTTGTTTATCAGAAATCAATAAAATTAAATACATATAATTTTGTTTGTTCCACATTCATTTAACATTGACTCATGTCCTCTTTATAAATCAGTAGATTTTCCATATATTAATCTTAGTGAATAAAATGTGTTGGTACATGGTATCCAGATACCAGTTTGCATGAAGACGTATTCCAAATTTATAAATGTTAATAGAGAAAGGATCAGAAAATATGTGAAAACCGGATGTATCTGGGCACTTGAACACAACAAATCTTTCTTTAACAAATAAGTGTGTTCATGCTAAATATCTCATGTCTGTGCTACATAACATAATGATAAATTGCTATTTTGTGAATGAATTGCTGTATAAAGTGTAATAATCAAACATGCTGAAAATGTCTGAAACAAATAAACAGACTGAATGCACTGCACACTAATTCTGCCTTGGCAAACAGCACACAAGACAACAACCCCTTGTGAACATTCAATGCCACTAAGCTGATGATTCAAAAATAGTCCTGAACACTCTTAGGTCAGAGCAAAACTGAATCCCTCATGCCAACACTGTGATACCTGACATATATGCACAAACATACACAATATGTCTCACAACTATATTATCACCATTAGTAAAACATTTGAATTTTTAAATGTATCCTGCTTCTTCTACTTATTGCCTTCATTTATATGTAGATAAACTTCTTTAAAGTTATTGATTAACTTGACCCCATCATCTTGTGTGAATCTTGAATATTTGCCATCAATCCAATAATTTACAGCAGTGTAAAATAACGTAAATATACTGTTAAAACAACTTTTTCTCTGTTTGCAGATTATATCTGTTGCTCAAAACACATTTTACTTCCTAAAACATACATAATTTCTTATTAGTAATGAATAAAGGTAGATAATCAAAATATAGCTAGTTTTTTGTCACATTCAGTAGACATTTTCTACATGAAATCCTAATTCATTGTTAATATTGAGTAATTTCATTTTAAATGTAACATATGTCCTAAGAATGTAACATCTACCAACATCACTCCATTTTGGTAAGGTGCTCAAGGCACAAGAAGTCCCAATCTGTAAATGGTGCACAGCACCCATAACTCCCAGTGCTGTGTTGATCTGTAATAAGTGTTGATCCAAAAGATTCAACAACATGGCACATGATGACTGAGTTAGTGGTCTGCTGTAAACTGTGGAATAGGCTTTTAAAAGCTCCACAAAGAAGTTTAATACCAAAAAAATACAAAGTGTATAAGCCAAGCTATATGAAAGTAAAAATGAAGTTAATACAAAGATTGTAATCAACATCCACATTTGTCATGATAGATTGACTGAGGTTTGTAGTCCTAATGTCACCTTGTCCGCATTAGAATGTCATTGTTAAAGCATCTGTTAGTAGTGCCACTGCCATGTTGCATAATAGCTTATGTATAAATTTGTACACTTTCTGCAAAAAAATTTCCTGGTCAGTCTTCTAAGGGCCTTTCAAGGTAAACTGTTGCAACTCTTTTTTCAGTAGAACTCTTCTCTGGGTATTCGAAGAGTTGGGACTGCTCTGAGCTCTCCTCACCATGGTCACCCTGCTCCTCCATCTGGAAGGTGAAGGACTTTTCTGATGGTTCCAGTTTTATGTGTTTCTCAATTATTTTAGATGCAGATTCCTCTATGTTGCCAAAGCCTTCAAAGCCCTCAGCATATGCAACCCCCTCTTCTTTGGACACTCTGATGCTATACCCTGAACCTGCTCCTTCTTGAAAGGCCTTTTCAAGATCCAGGTTGGAAGATCTGAGAGCTTTCATTATCTGATCTTCGGAAATATCATCTCTTTCCTCCAACAGCCCAGAGTCTTCAAGGGTTTGTGAGACATTTAACTCTGCAACTATAGTCATGGTTCCATTATCACTTGACTGCTCGACTTTTTTGATTGCCACGTTTTGTGGACTTTCGCTGCTCACTTTTGTGAGGAAAGCCAACTCTTCCCTCAGGGGACCAGAGACTGAGCTCTGTAGTGTCTCCAAGGCTCCCTTCAGCTGCTCTTTGGGTTCCAAAGAATCCTCTCTCAGGAACTCAAGTATGGATTCTTGTACTATAGGCGATACCCGAACTTCTTCTTCAATTATACACTCTGGAAAACTTTCCTTGGGGAATGAGTGATTGCTTGACTTGTACTGGGATTCCTCACTTTCCTCTACTATCACTTTTCTCTGGGGAAGACTTTCATCTTGGTAATACCTCTCATCAGACAGATCATCTACAATGCCATAATGGCCATATGACATTATTCCTCCACCATCTTCAGGTTCAGAAAGGTTTTCATCTGGTGTGGACACAAAGTACTCATGAAACTCCTGGGAGAAATTAGGAGATTTGTTCTCTCTAGAGAACTCCTGAACATGCACAGATCCACCACTGGGCTGGTCTGTGCCTCTTTTGGAGGCTATTGTGGCATTATTGTCACTCTTTTCTTCTTCAGAGTCGTGAGTTATGTTTTCCATCTCCTCAATTTGGAAATATCTTGTGGGCTCATAAGAACTTGATTTTCTTTTTATTTCAGCTTCAAGCTCCTCATCACTGAAAGACTCAATGGGTTCCTCAATAATTTCCACATTAATTGACTTATTTTCCATGTTTTCTCCCCCTTGAAGACTACTTAGAAGGTTCTTAATCATGTTTCCTGTTGCTGTATCTTCTATGTCCTCCAATGATACCTTCTTCACACCCTGGCTCAGGAATTCCTCCAGGGCAGAGTCCTCAGAAACATCCATCTCTTCTTCGAATTTGGACTCCAGCACAATCTGTGTCTTAGTGGTGCCGTCTTCCTGCTCACTTTTCTCCACATGATACCTGACCTTAGAGTCTCCTGATGAACATGCCTTGGCTTCTAAACCTGCAGGTTTGATCACTTTCTCAATAATCTCTTCTACAGATACAGAGTCCAGTATCTTTTTTGCAATTATAGGTTCTGCCTTCTCTTTGTCTTTGAACTCATCTTGAGCATAACCTTTCTCTTTCTCATTGGACACCTGCATTTTGCTTTCTGTGACAGTTTGAGCAATACTTTTTGCTGGGGGTGACACCACTCTTACAGACTTTGTCTCTGGTGAAAAACTGGCTTTGCTTTCATAAGGGACCTGTTTGAATCTCATGGTTTTCTCCTCTGCTACCGTTTTCTGTGCAGGCTTACTTATTTTGTTTTTATCCTGGCCAATTTCCGTACTCGTAGTAGGCACAGAAGTGGCAGCCCGAGCTTTGTTGAACGAGATCATATCCCTTCTGGATGCTGGACTCTGATGCCGAGCCCTTCCTGCAACTGAAATGGGAATGACCCTGGAGGGACTTATGGACCCAGTAGAAGTCACAGGTGGTCTTCTCAGGTTTGTTGGTGATGCATACCGCATATCTATATGTCTTCTTGAGGTTAAGGTTGAAGTTCTTGGAGAGTAATGTTGGGCAGGCACCTTGATGTCTAAGCCAGAAAATAAATAATTGTAAATAATTCCTGCGTTAACTGTGTTGCAAGCAATCTCATTTATCACAGTAAAACATTGATAAAAGATAATATTTTTACTGCAAAAACTTTATTGGTACTATACCTATTATTCTCTCTCTTTGATGCTCGGTCATCCTCCTGTGAGCACCTTGCATACCAACTCTTTCACTTTCCAGCAAAGTCCTAAACAAAGAATTTCTTGCATGAGTGCAAATTATATCAATGAGAGATGTCAAGGTGTTCCGCAGGATTATGAAACAAACTTCAGGACGAATACCTCACAAGGTGATGCACATCATTCAGGTCTGCCATTTCATCCCCCTCAAACTGAATTCAAGACTTACAGGATGGTATGTGCCCTGAACCTGACCATATAGGGTGGTAATCATAAAACTATGACGCTAAGCCAATGTTATTTAAAATGTTAAAAAATAAGACGTATTGTATTTAGCTGAAACGACTTACCTTTCCTTGGCCACGGTTCAGGAGTTAGCTAACCAAAGGGCCTCTGAAAAGAACGACCTCTCTGGAGCTTGCCTTTCAATAGACTGACCTAAAAATAAGGACTACAATGTTTGGCTGTCCATGCTCTATGCTATAAATCCCACAGCAAAAGCTGACTCGTGACATTTACAAAAACACATGGTGCTCTTGCCACATCTCCAAGGGAGTGTTCTGTTATCCAAACATTTTATACAGACTAGATTTCCTAGCAGAGATCCATATAAAGTCATAATGACTGAGTGGAGGGAGTGTAATCATTAATCTTGTGAAGGCATTATTTGTAATGTATCAATATAAAGTAGGTAATTATATTACAGGAAAAAGTCATAAACATTTGAACAAGAACAGCTGAATATCTACAGAAACACACTTCTCACCCCTGTGTTAGGTATACCTGTTCAGCTGCTTGTTAACACAAATGTCTAGTCATTAAATCACAAGGCAACAGCTTAGTGGATTTTGGCCTTTATATGGTGAAAATACAAATGTTCACCAAAAGAATACCAAATTGAAAAAAAAAGAGTCTTACTTTCAGCTGAGACATTAAATTGCTTGGGTTAGACATTGGTGTAAACAACATTAACACATTTTGTTCTGCTATGCATTAATGGTTTGCGCTGGTGGTGGTGTAACGGTGAGGGAGATGTTCACTTGGCACAATTTAAGCCCCTTATTTCCATTTGAGAATTGTTTTAACACCATGGCATACCTATATACTGTTGCTCTATCTCACAAAGTTTAGCTCTGGTTTCTAGAACATGACAATAAATTGACTTTACTCCAGTGGTCTCCACAGTCAGCAGATCTCTGTTCAGTACAGCATCTTTGGAATATGATGGAATAGGAGATGTACATATCCATCCATCCATTCATTATCCAACTTGCATATACCATGTGGGGTGGTGAGGGATTCTGGTGCCTATCTCCAGTGGTCAACGAGTGAGAGGCCAGGTACACCCTGGACAGGTCACCTGTCCATATCAGGGGAGATGCACAAAAATGACTGACACATTTAATGTTAATTTGAAAATTTAATTGTCAGTATGAACCAGTGCCACTGGAATGTTTTAGACCCATAAGTCAAAGAAGCACAAAGAAGGTTATTTTTAGAGTGTCTAGAAGTCCAGAAATACAGTTTTAGATTATTAGGTGAATAGAAAAATTATAACCATGCATACTCGTATACTGGCCTGGTAACTGAAAAAAATAAAATAAAATAAAAATAGACAGAAAATGTGAAGTCTGAACTGGGGTTCAAAGAATTGATGGCAACCATCTTTCCAGCAGGAAGTCCCCTGTGAGTCATTTGTTTATGCAGGGTGGCCACATCTCTGGTCCAATGAGCATGAAAGTAAAAAACATTTTTTTCTAAATTCTTGATAAACCCAAAATTTACTCTCTAAAGGCAAACCTTTGTATTTGAACTGGGTTTATATTCACATGTATTTTTACTCCAAATTATATTTGAATCTGAAAAAAATCTTACTTGAAGGAGTCATTTCTTGAACAACAGTCATAGTCATTTTTTTATGAAGATTGCATTACTTATCCCTTTTTTTTTATTATTATTATAATCTGCTTTGCTTAACTATAGAAAAAAAATATCTGCCTGCAACCTGGTCTTTTTTATCAGTGAAAAATCAAAATGTTGAAATAAATAAGACCCTTCTACTCAGTGTGAATATTTACACCAAGTCATTATTTGTTTAGAATTTGAGAACAAAATTTAAAGCAAAGTGATTCATCACCTGTACGTTGCCACCTCCATGCCCAGATCCATTTTCGCTTGAAGAAGGTGCTGATGTTCCCTCATTTTCTCTTCCATAGCCTCAGCCAGAATGTTTCTCTCATGCTCCAACTGCTCAATAATTATCTGAAAGAGAAAGAAAAAATAAAGTTTTCATCAGTTTCGTTAATTATGATATTATTAAAATCTTTTTACGCCAATTTATGTTGCAGTCCAGTTCATGCAAAAACAAATAAGAACACAGTGAGTTAATCATCTAAAAACTGGGTTTATTTTTTTATTCTTATTTTTGTTGCACTGAAATGCATTTGTTGCTGTAATATTGTGACTTATTCACAGTATGGCCATCATGTTTAAGTCCCCAGCACCTTTGGGAGTCTAGTAAGGATTTGTCAGTCTGACAGCTAATTGGTTTAAGTGGCTGAAGTCATTTAGCAACTGCAAAGTGCTTGGGAGGAAGATTGTGTCCCAGCGTTTTAAGCCTTTTACCAAGGTCAAATGTTACATGCAGGATCCATATTTTTTGTAGATATTTTAGCTGAAACCTAAATTAATTAAATCTGATATTTAGTCTCTGAAACATGGACTTAGCTTTGGTTATGCATTTCTTATGTATGAAACAACTATTTTGGAGTTATTCAGGCTTAAGAGTCTCACTTATGCATGATTTATTTGTTGCAGGCACTGAAAGCTGCAGCTGCATCAGAGCCATTATGGACTGTGGGTGTGGCTGAGGGACCATGCAGCCTCACCCTTCTCCCCTGGCTCGTCGGAATAATCAGCAGATTGTTCAGTTTGAATTCTTTGAAACTGTATATTGTATTATGTTTTTTTTCTGGGGAGAGGGGGGGATTTTAGCAAATAACGCATGTTAATCTTGTTGATAAATGCTTTTTACAGTTTAGTAACAGACCAACTCACCTGGTGTTCACTTAAATCCACTCGGAATTTGTCTTGCATGTGCATGAGCTCCTCTTCCAGGCGTATTTGAACCTGGCCCTGTTTTTCCGCCTCCGTGCGCAATTTGCCCAGCTCGGATGCGTACAGCATCTTCTCCTTCTGTAGGTCGCACAGCCTCGCCTGGTCCGCTTTGATCGACTGCTCCATCTCCTCCACTTTCTGTTGGTACATTTCAAACATCTCTATCCATCCCTCGGACAGCCCGCGGGCGTACTCCTGCACCTCCTCCACGGAAACCACCGGGGGCCCGTGATAAGTTTGCGTGATGATGGGCACTACCCGAGACTCCACTTGATGCCGGAGCTTGGCCGTCTCCTGCCTGTGCGCGTCCTCTAAGCGCTTGTACTCGCTCTCCAGTTGAAGGAGCCGCTGCTGCAGGTCGCTGTTAATTTTGTTTGCCTGCTGCAGCTCCTGCTCGCAGCCCTTCAGCTCGCCGCTGATGTCCCTGCACGCATCGGTCTGCTCGCTGCACAGAGACCGGACCGTCTGCAACTCTCGCCATAGCTTCTCCCTCTCCATCTCCGCCTGGGACTTCTCGAAAGAGATCTGCCCCACCATTCTCCTCAGATCCTTCATATCTGCTTTGTACCTCTGCTCCCATTCCGGCGTCCCGCTGCCGCGCTTCAGTTTGTTAATTTCAGCTATAAGATGCGCGTTTTCTTGCTCCAGCTGCTTGGTCCTGGATAGATACTGAGTGAGTCTGCTGTTCAGCTCTTGCAGTTGCTGTTTTTCGCTGTCAAAAGTTCTCTTGAAAGGAAGCATTCTGATCTGTTATAATTAAAATTTGGTTTCAAAAATGCTGCGTGCAGATGGGTTATTTGCGTGTGCGTCGGTGGGCTGAAATGTGATGTAATTTGCGATCGGTGTCCTTTGACAAGTGCAGGAGGAGGAGGGCGGGTCCTGAACGCATCACAGTCACAGGAGCGTCCCAAGCTCTATGGAAAGCCTCGGGCTGTGGCCATGGCAGATGTTACGCTGCATTCACGTGCAGTCACAAATATGTACAAACAGTTGAAGCGTTTTAATTACCGTATTGCAGAACATGTTTCATAGAGCTCATTACAGTTTTATGAATACGTGCCTTTTCCTATTTCTTATGATTGCAGTACTATCATTCATTACTACAGCATTTTTTTTCTTTCTATGTTTAATCAATAGCGTCAGTGTAGCTTTTGTTGTCCCTGATTTGCATCAAATGTTAGATGTTTCAATACCTTTTGTTGGCAATTCTATTATATATATGTACATATAAAGATACGTAGATTTTTTTTTAGTTTTCATAATTTTGAATGCAACAGAAGGGGAAAATACTTTCTCATATAACTTTCGTAAAGGACTGTTATGATAAATTGTGAGGAATGTTTTTTGTTTTTGTTTTTTTTCTGGTAATGTTTTGTATTTTAATAATAAACATCAACTTCTCTGATTGTTCACGTGATTCTGAATTAAAATAATTTTGTGATAGTGGGCATTTCAAAAATGTAAGTATATTACTAAATGTCTGAGTAACGATCTGTCACTTTGCATTTCGATCTACTTGTAGCCTACCCGGGCTCCTTTTGTCATTAGTTTACCTGAAGCACATGAATGCACCACTTCTAATAGCTTCAGTTATTAAATGGAATGGCTCCTCCTGGCGGACGCATCGTAAATTACAACGTGTACAAACGTTTTCCCTCTGTTTACTCTGTTTGCTGCCCTCTCTTAGCTTGGACACACTATGAGCGAAAGAGAAATTGTTGTTGTTACAGGTAAGACAAGAATTTGCTCAATGATATGTACACTCTTCATACTTTTAAAAACACATGTTGAATACACTTTGAAGGGTTTGGACCGTTCAGACAGTTCTTGGTGAACCCCAGCTGGATAACAGCCCAGGTAAGGTCCAATGTTTGGAAAACACACTCCTGTTTGCCTCTCTGGTTAATTTTAGCTGTGCGTTTCGTTTACTGCAGGGATTAAAGTTGGCCGGGATGGGACAGCGCGTCGATGTTTACATCAAGGAACTGCCAGTTAGCTACAGTTCAACCCAGAGGATTATTGCTGAGCTTTGGCAGACCCTTAAACCAAAGGTAGAAATAAAAATGTGGGTTTGACACACCTAAAAGACCTAATAGAAAATCGTCATGCAAAGCATTCAAAATGGTAGTTAAAGGTCTGTACTACTCTTTTTTTTTTCTTTTTTTTTTTTATAAATTGGTGTTTTGTTTCTTTTGTTTTTGTTCAATATAAGAGGATATTATATTGATAGTTGTTGGCATCATTTGCCTTGTTATTTTGCTCCTTAGGGTAACCACAATATACCTATGAAATAAGACATGATATCACTGTGTGTAATTTTTGCTACAGTGTCTGTAGAGAATACACATTTTTGAAACACAAGAAGGTGAATCAAGTTTGCATGCTTTGTTCCCAGTTTGCTGTTCATCTGGGCATAGTCAGAGGTTCCAGTCTTGTCATTTTGGAGCAAACTGGTAAGAACAGCGGATACAGCACTCGAGATGTTTGCAGCTGCTGCCCCACAGGTCACCTCTGCATTGAAGGCGGCCCAGAGAAACTGGACTCTGTTGTTAGTATGAGGGCCGTCTCCAAGCACTTTAAGAAAGCAGGGATGGATGTGGTTCATTCTAGAGATGCTGGCAGGTAGGCAGCCAGCCCTTTTTCTGATCTGCATTAACAGACGCAAGTATAAGGTCGTGCTTTTTTTCTTTTCAGATACTTGTGTGATTTTGCTTATTACTGCTCACTGTATCATGGTGAGAGGAGAGCAGCTTTCATCCATATACCCTCATCTGGCAGCTTATCCTCGCCTGAGAGACTGGTACCTGTTCTGCAGAAAATAATTGTCATGATGCTTGATCAGCTGGAAGAAGCCAAATATCACTCGGAAACATAGTTATATTTTCATTCAGCGTGCCTTGAACTTTTCCACTATTGTCACTATAGTGTGGGGTAATTCACTGAGATTTGAAATGAAAGGTTAACAAAAAGAATCTGTGAACTTTATTATTGAAATTTTGCCACAAAATTGATTTACGGTAATTAAGCTCGGGGCCATTTCAGCAAGTCTTCTCAATACATGAATATGCTTTGATCTAAACTCTTATCTTTTTAGCTCACTCTCAAGTATTTTACAGCCTCCTTTAGGTTTTCTTCCAAGAGTGTCCTGTATGCAGAAAAATAAAACAAACAAGCATAGTTCTCATTTACTTATTTATTCAAAATTTCAGAAAAAAGTAAAATACAAGAAATTCTCTTATACACATTTTTGAGACGGCTTGTCAAAAATACACCATCTCAGCTATAAGTGTGAAAAAACAACTTTGAGGCCTCAGATACAGAGCTTGAAAAGAAGACAGAGACTAGAGAAAACAGTTTGATTATTCTTCCCCCGTCAAGTTACGAACACAGAATTTAATAAGTGTAGTAGCAGTAGAAGACCAAGGCCCCTCCGAAGGTTTTAGGAATGCAGATGAAATAAAACAAAAACAGACATGAGTGAATCGATACACCTCAAACCTAATTATTGCAGGAGACTGCTGTGATGCCTTCTCCATAAACCTGACGTTTTTTAATGAAAAAATTGAAAATGTGAGTATGATTATTGGTACAGTCTACAGTAAATTAAAGAGCGACCTTTTAAATTATCTTTTTCTAACTACGTTGTTCACTTCTTACCTAAACTACCCGTAATTTATGCAACATCCCTGTCCTGGCTCTGTCCATGTTGGAAATGTTACAGATTTGACAGGTTTGGGATCTAATAGTAACTGGTAGCTCCTCCCTTAGCATATCAGTGACTGCTAAGAACTGAAAAACAAAAATATTTAACAATTTCTGGACAAACATAAACACACAGATATGTTAACGTCTTGAACTTTTTTTGCTTGTCAGTGGTGGTTTCTGTAAAGAAATTCAGCAGCAACTTGGCTCTTTAAAAAAACACGAAAAGATTGTTCAGTTGCATGATTAAGAGGACTGAGCACCAAACTTTTACATTAAAAGTTACCTTGTGGGTAACTTCTAATTTGAAAAAAAGGAAGAAAAAAAAAAAACACTTTCCTCCAAGTCCGTCAATAAGCCAATGGCCATGAGTAAAACGTGCAGCTGAGGCTTTGAAAGAGGTTTTGAGGTGTTGGAGCTGCTTTGCTTCCTTGTACAGATAACATTTTTGGTGATGCTGTAAGATCCACTGTGGTGACTAAACTGGCAGCACTAAAAGTGGTGTGTATAGATACAGTGTAAACACAACCCCTGTTAAGATGCCTGCTTATATGTAAAAAGTGAAATCATGATAAACCATGTCAGAATGTTTTCCTCCTTTTAATGTACCACAAGCTTGAAAAACAAACCAAAGATCTTTGAGAGAAGAGCACAAAAGAGTTTCCAAGGTTTTAAATATTCCATGGAGCACAGTTCAAAGAGTCAACATCAGGTTGAGAAATTGGGGCGTAACAATGACGTTACCAGAAACTGGACAACATCCGAAGTTAGTGGAAAGGCGAGAAGAAGACTGGTCAGGAAGTCTGGCAAGTACTGACTGCGTAGCATGTGATATGACGATCTCCTGTGTTCTTTATGTGTCTAGGCTAAGGAGTAGAGTGACAAACTGGAATCCAATAAAAATTTAGCAAAAACACATTTGACATTTCCCTAACCCATGACATGAAAATGTGTTGCAGTTCAACAAAACCAGTGTTAAATTTTTTGGGGCTACGTTTTTAAAAAGGTGTTTAGAAGAAACAAGGCACCTTAGTAAAAAAAATAAATAAGTAAAAAAAAAAACTCGTACACACAGTGATGCAAAATGGTGGTAGCGTCATGCCTTGAAGCTTTGATTGAATGGTCCAATACAACATAGTTTAATGGGGACACATTTACATTACAACAGTGTTTTGAGTGGGTCACATTAGAGAGGGTTAAAACTCTGAAATGGTTTATCTTGGTCCAACTCTTGAACATGTCAGAAATCTGGCATTTTACCAGCGGTGTGTAAACTTTTTATATCCATTGTAATGTCTGAAAGATCAAAACTAAGAAAATCACATGGACACAACATTTCTAATCGATACATAACAAAGAACCACATGGAGTTTACAGAAATTATAAAACTAAATAGTGGCTTTTTAGCTCTCTGCCACTTATAATCGAAAAGTGTTTTTTTTTTTTATGCTTACAGAAGGTAGAAACAGGTACAAGGTGAGATTTTCCTTTTTCTTAGATGCTTTGTGTGAAAACTACATATCTGTTCTTGTTACATTCACAACACTTATCGATACTTCAGGCAGAAATTAAATGCTGTCGGTTTTGGAATAAAGTAAAGGTTTTAAAATGGCATATCGCCTGCAAGTAGAACCGCATATATATGTAGTGTGTTTTTTATTTATTTTTCGTTCTTGGAGGTAAATAATACATTTCCCTTTCTTAATATTTCCTGTGTCATCTTTTTAAGGTTTCTTTATAAATACATTTTCGATGAGATTCTGATGGTTGTGGTTTGAGGATTTGAAGGTTGTGACAATAGGTCGGAACTCAGTAGAGATGGAATGTTTGGCTCCGTTTCATCCCATACAGATCCACACTGGTTGTTTATGATCCAGCTGAAAAACAGTGAAGTTTTGTCAGCTCTGTGGTGTCTTTATTCTAAATTTGAGATAGAAACTTGCTTTTTTCGTAAAACCAGTCGTGTGGGCATTCACTGGCCGAACTCATTCCACCTTCTGTCCCAGTCTGCTTTATATGAGGTTTTATCTAGATCCCTGTGGACTTTTTTAAAAATTTAACTGGGTGAGGTTTCTCCTAAAATTTAAGAGTGAGATGTATTTGTTTTTGCTTATACACATATTTAAAAAGAGTGAGGTAGATATATGCCTGAATGGAAAAAAAAAGAAGAAAAAAGAAAAAACAAGTACCCTCGCCATGACATCAAGGACAATGCATACATAAAATAATAAAAATATTAAACCAAGTTTGTACTTATTTATGGGGCATTTTTACAGTGATTTTTACTGGTATTCAAAAGGAAAATACAACAATAAATAAATAAACACTCCTACAAGGAAAATAAGTTTAAGAGGAGAAAAAAAATAAAATCACCAGGCAACATTAGAAATCCTTCAACACACTTTTTACTATTCAGCCATTTTAAGACCTTTTATTTTTAATCGTGACATTGAACCTTGTTCCCTTCCCTGGACTTTAACCCATCCTTTATTTGGCTTTCAGATGCGGCTTTTGAAATCTCATCTTGAAATTTTGATACTAGCAGGAGTGATGTCATTTTGTGCTTGAGAGGATAAAATGAAAATGGCAAACTTTAAATGCTTAGATTGACATATTTAAGGCAAACAAGAGAACCCAGTTAGCCCTATTTGCTGGAGATTAGGCATGAGATGGATGGGTTTACAAAACCAGATCTGATCTGAAGCGCCGTCTTGTATGTCAGAGCTAATCCTGACTTTGAAAGGAGGCACAGGGAGGGGAGGTTTGCTGTTAGAGACCAGCAAAGGGAAGGGAAGAGGAAACTGTTTCACTTTAGAAAACATGAGAGGGGTGACTTAGAAAGGGGCAAAAGGTGAGGCAAGTAAAGGAGAGGA
Organism: Alfaro cultratus; assembly: GCA_903066825.1. Taxonomy (NCBI): domain Eukaryota; kingdom Metazoa; phylum Chordata; class Actinopteri; order Cyprinodontiformes; family Poeciliidae; genus Alfaro; species Alfaro cultratus. The sequence continues at coordinate 26,213 of CAEFZX010006667.1, forward strand.
GAATGTGTGGGGAAAGCAAAGCCTTTACTTTAACCTGAGATTAAATCGTACCTAGGGGGCAACACTAGGCACAGTGCTAAACAATAATAATATAAAAAAAAAACAAAGGGTGCAGAAGTACAAGCTCACACATCGAGCTAACATGTTCATCTCTAATAATTATATATATTGACAAAACAACAAGAGACATAGTCATTAAAAAAGGCAATGAATGAAATTTAGTGTTACTCAAAATCTTGAGGGGTAACTTTCTGTTGTTTTTTTTTGTTTTAAACAGAGCTTAAAGATATAAAAAGGGACTGCTGTGGAGATCATAAAATAGCAAACCTGAAGGATTTCTCTATATATAGATATATTTATATATATAACATCCAAAAAGAGAAAAAGAATAAAATAGCAGCTTTGTTCTGTACAGACATAGAGGCAAACATTTTTAAAAGTATAAAAAAGGTTTTATTGTATTTTTTTTTAAAGTGACAAAACCCAATGATGTGTATAAAAATGATCCTGCAGTCTAAAATGCAACTGTAAGACCTTTCCTGTGTGTTTGAAATGCAAAAAAGACCAATAATGACCATTTTTTAGAGACTTGAACGTTTGCCTCTAGGCTACTAAATCTGATCCAACAGCCTCTCGATTGATGCCTCCAATTTGTTGCTGTGGTTTTAATACCACTGGATCTGAACAATGTTCATCTCAAAACTTTGAGAAAGTAAAGCAGGGTGACAAGCTGGGTTGTCAGCTCTAGAGGACCAATGAAACATATTTCAAACTAAAGAATAGACTGAGATAGTAATTCAGAGTTGTTTTTTGGACCAAACATATGTGAAAAGGGATTTTCCTGAGGTGGAACAAATGTTTAATTGTGGATATTATTTAGCCCCCCCCCTCAAAAAAAATCTATTTTTTATTATACACTAATCAAAATGCTACAAGAACTTCATTTTTGATCTAGATTCAAGAACTGCAAGTACTATTGGTAGTTGAATGTCATTAATAAATTATAATCAAATTTCAAATGTTTTATAACATGATTTGAGTGCATCTCTACCTTGCTGATATGTTATATTTTTTGGATCATTCTGTGAGAAACCACATTTTTACATCAGTTTGAAACAATGTAATGTCACAGCTGTACTTTCTCTTTGTTAAATGAGAAAGTGAGGCATGTTACAAATACTAGCACAGCATTTTTAGCATTTTTCTCTCTTGTTTAGATTAATTTCTCAAAATTCAGCCAAACTGGGCAATTCTGTCTTATTACTGAGTTTCAGCCATAATAATTTAGGGTCTCATCTGGGATTGCTTTTTGAACTGATTAGGCTTAAGTGGTTTCTGGTAATTCAACTTGGGACTGGGTGATAAATATGTTTTTCCCTAATGCAGATCAAATCCCTTACCCAGATCTCCCCCAGCCATTAAAAAAAAATAATAACTCTTTAGCATCCAGACTGTTTACAAGTTGTGACAGAGGTAAAAATAACAGCCCAACAATATAGTTTTTAGTGACAGATGCTAAATTAACAAATAGGTTTACAAATGAAAACAGAAGTGATACACTTGAAACAACTCTGACATTTTATCATCCTGGATGAGAGAGCCATCAGCTCATTGCCACAAAAGCTGCTCAAGTTTTGTTAAAAGCTACATTTTGGCTAATGATCTTGCAAAAGAGGAAAGACTAGTTGAGGGCTGCAGCGCACAAAGATCCGTCAAGGCACCATGTCTTGATGGGAGTGTCTATAAACAACACTAGGCAGCCAGCAAACAAAGAGTAGTTTTACGTGACCTTCCTCAATACCAGTACTAACGATAAAGTGTTAGGAATTTGATTCCTTTATGAAACAGCCTTTTTAAATTTTTATTCTGCCGTCTGTTAGCATGTCCCATGTGTAGATATTATGCTAAACATTGATTGCATAATCAGTTTCTAGACAGATTGCACTGTATTGTTAATTTTAAAACCTACAGAGTAACTTGTAATGATTTTTCCGAGATTTTCCATTTATTTCCCATGTGTTTAAATCGCTGATGTGTCAAAGGATGTCTCATGTTTGCTCTCTCATGCTGGTCAAACAGTTGTTTATTCGGATATTTTGTTTAGTAGTTAACAATTTTGCAATCTTGTCAGCTGTCAGTGGTTACAGGGATTTGTATTTTCCCTGTAATATCAGTTATCACATGTTTTTTGCAAAAAATAGTTGCCAGTCAACTATAATCTTTTCAAAATGAGACCCAAATAATATCTTAACCTTTGGAGCCAGACTCGTTAAGTCATTTCTAATGCTGGATTATGTGCGAGGACAGCTGCAACTTTTATTATCCTGATAAATCTGAGTTGTGGTTTGCCACTGAAGTCAGAGGTTGAATGTAATTAGCATGATTAGGAATGAATTTACATGCCTCGCTATCTAATGCTATAAATCCTAAATATATAGAAATATTTTTACATTGTATCACCCAGCCGTGTGTCTTATGTTTTATGCCTCAAATATGAATTTTTTAAACCTTGATTTACTTTTTGTTGAATTAATATGGAGGGATAATTTTTTTTTATATAGCAGTTGCTCAGAACTAAAGATCAATTTTATTGTTTGCTTAATGAACTATTTTTCAATGCATACATTGTGGTTATTATTTTTAAAAGTAGGATTGATTGGAATCAATACTGTACTGTAGTTTTAGTTTTAATGTTTGTTTTTGAGGATCTGACTGTAGGTAGTAACAGATTTACAGCCAAAATGATTTATTTATCATCAGCTTTTATCGCTATCAACATAAATAGCACAAAATAGTGCGATCCAATTCAAAGTCTGCATACTCCATCTCCAGTCACAATATTGTGACTGCTTATGACTTGACAGTCACTTCTTTAAGTAGAGTCTTGTACTTGGCATTGTGTTTGGGCTGGCTTCTGCTGATGATGTGTTATTTGACCCATAATAATCTGGTAACCCTTGCATTTAAATTTAGTAAAAACATTCTAAGTTATATGGCAAGTAAATTTTTTCTTTATTGCACAGGAGGATTTGATTTATCATTAACTCTGAATCACAGTTTTTAACAAAAAAGAGGACACCCTTAGGAGACTGAAGGAAAAGCTTGATTTGGCAAAAGTTTGGCAGATACAAAACAGGCCTACCAATTTAACCCACACCTGACAGGATCACGTAGAAAATAATAATATTTAAGAGTCTTATTTTTAAAGGAGATGTTGCCACACAACATGAACCCGGCTGGCTCACAAAAAGGAGGCGCTTTACCATAATGTAGAGAGAATGATCGAATTCTATAAATAGACGCTCAATATATTCATCACATCCTCTCTGAAATCCTCAGGACAAAAGTGCTCTTCTGTTGGTTTTGCTGGCAGATATGCTAAAAAGATTTTTTCTTGAGTTCATGTAGAAGTCTGTGTGCCAATATACATCCTTATGTTGTTTTCCTTCTTGAAGGGCTTGTATGTAACAATGTAGGCCGCACAGGAAGGAGTCCCCCAGTGTGTCTGAGCCACCAAACTCCACATGCCTCAGCAGGTTTCTGTGCTGTTTTACCATTCTCAGAGTCTGTGTTCTCTGTTCGTTCCATGCCTTAAATGGAGTAGAGAGCCCATCTACTGGCACACAGTAGAAACAAAGTAATTTTCTTACCTCACTCAACTCTCCTGAAGAGACTGAGAGGTTTTAGTTACCCTGTGTGAGAGGAAGAGGAGATGCTGGACTGATATCAGCAGGCCGACGACTGGGGCAGCGGTAACGCCCGCTCGTTCTTTCTGCCTCCGTTCATGTGTGCGTACGGCTCCAACTCATCAAAGTTGGGCCGCAGGACCACCACAGGCCCGTTGGCCAAAGCATGTCCTGAGTGCTTGTCCGAGCCCTGTCCCGAAGACGTCATGGCCGAGGGCAGAGGCCCCGGTGGCGAATGGGACACAGATCCTAGTAAGGGAGTACTTGGGCCTTGTAAGGGGGATAACTGCTGTGAGGAAGGAGGTGACCTGCTTCCCATGCATCCAGACAGGGGAACGCCAGCAGCTGATGGTTGCCTGGTAGATACAGGGTCCAGTGGAATGTTCTCCATGTTCTCCACTTCCATGTCGAGCTCCTCCATGTCCGGCGGCTTGTTCTCCTCACTGTAGAAGAAGCTCACCTCCTGGAAGTGGGGATCCAGATCCCCTTTGATGCTGCTGATAATCTCCAGGAAGGACGGACGCATCTTGGGGTTGTACTGCCAACACATCCTCATCAGCTCAAACCTGAGGGGAGCACATCGTGTGAATGCCATGGCGATTAAGGAATTTGCTCCTTAAAATTTGAACTTTTTTAAAGAAAAAAATCTGAGCCATATGTTTTATTTTGGCTCTGATAACACCACTTTGGATTTTTAAAAACTGATAGATTATAATATTCTGTTTGGCAAATCAAAATTATTTCAAAAGTGGGTAGATGACTTTGCTGCTGCAGCACTTCAACAACTTGCTGTAATTGATGGGACCAAAAACTCGTCTCTCAATTCTTTCTGCCAAGTTATTAGGTTCAGGGGTGCAATTATTTTTTCATATTGTACCAGGCTGGTTTGAATAGCTTTTTGTCACCCCAGTAAAATATTTTGTTAAAAAACTACATTTATTACTTGTTTACTCGAAATGCTTTCGACTGGTAGTCAAAGACTAAAAGACAACTGTGACAAAAAGCAACAAGAAAAGGAGTTTGTAATGTTTTCAAAGCACTGTTAAGCATAGCCAAAATTAATGTATTGTAAGGGTTTAATATCCACCTTGTGCTTTAAAAGTGGCTGAAATAAGTAATATGGTCCTGAGAAGTAAATTTTCAATCAAAGTTAAGATTCATTTTGCCCTCTGACAATCAAATCAGGAAGAAATGTGAACTAGTGCAGATTTATGGAGAATTTGGCCAAATTAAAATGCACTACGTGTGCAAAGAGAACAGAAAGGTGCAAACAGATTTAAAAGAACTTTACAAAAAACAAGATTATTAATGCTGCACTAGCAAATAAGATTCCTAAATTACACTTCAGTGTCCGAATCCAAAATTTTATGCAAAAACCTGAATAACGAGACTGAGTAAGTTGATGCATAGAATGTTTTAGGTAGAGAACTACTTGCACTGTAGTGGTTTAAGCAGTTTGGAGGCATGCCTGGATGCAGCGTTTTATCATTGTAAGCCTGTTTCTCACCAGCAGGTGGCAGGAGAGACTGACATTTCTAAGTTTTTGTGCTCTTTTGATATTTAAGCTCAGTTTGCTGATGTGTTTTGACTTTAAAGTTGTGTACAAACAAAATATTAAAGTTATAAATTGCAGTAACAAGTTATAGATTTACATAAATAGTCTTAGCTTCTGTTTTTTCCATCTTCTTCTACAGGTGTGAATATAAAAAGAATGTTCCATCTGTTATAAATATGCCCTTTTTTAATTCACTCAAACGCTTCAAAAATGTTAATGAGTATGTCTCCTCTCCCATAATGTCTAGTTTTCTAACAAGGACTAATCTTTGGCGCAGAGGCGCATTGACACTGCTTGTAAATTTAGAAGTTAACTTTATGGCTGCTTCAAAGATTTGCAATTTTGATGTTTTTCTACCACAGCACAATGCGTGCAGTTAGATCCGTTATGTAAAATCCACTCAGTGGAGCAGTAAGTCTTCCTTCAGGTTACTGTGCCAGGCCAGCAACCGAGCTTTGGGAATGTCAAAACAACACCATAAAAAGAGAGAATTATTACAGTTTTGTGTGGTTCTGCACCACATGCCGCAACTTCAATTATACACAAACAAGCTAAGAATACTCTCTAAGGCTCACTGACATAAACACCTCAGCCATCTCAGGCTCCGTTACCGCTGTTCCCCCTCAGTCTTGTTTGTCTCCTCTCCTTGAGGCCTTCTTGGCGTTCAGAATCAGTCCTGCAGCTAGGTGCCAGCTGTTCTCCTCCCAGAGAAATTTGAGGTAGAGTTTGCCTAAGCCCAGGTCTAACTTCTTGTTCTGGAGCAGCAGAGGGGGTGGCTGACTTTTTTCTTTTTGGTTTTTGCCAGAATTGCAGGAAGCATCTCAAAGTTGACATATGATGTCCAAACCCACGCAGAGGAGAGTCCTAATGAAAAGAAATCTAATACTTTCGGCTGAGCTGACACACCACAGTAACCTGCCTTCTGCTTCACCCAACATTTGGTGTCCAGTACACTTGTTGATGCTAATTTATAAAACAGGTTAAAAAGCTGACTTTTTGTCAGCATCTTGTCATTCGTGCTATTAGTGGAAACTCACTTCTAACCTGTCAAAATCAGAGTTGTTCCAATTGTATATGCCATGTAAATATAGCCTCAGCTATGCTACCTTATACTTTGCTGTTTATTCCTTCTGTCAATGTTTTGTTTAGCACTAGGCTGGTGTCCATTGCCATCCTGACATTCCTCACCAGGGTTTATCAGTGCTCATCTCAGCCGGTGTAGAATTGCAGGCACTGGTCAAACAACACAGTGTCAGTGATGCAGATTTTAAACTGTTGTGACCAATACGATGCTGAGTGTCACATGAAAATACTGTAGAGGTATTGCACCTGGTGAGCCCAGGATGTCGCTCTGTACATCTCTGTAGAACTGAGATTTTTTTTTTTTTTTTTTTTACGTCCTTTGTTCATAGCTAATATAAATATGGGCCCTCTTCCTGTCTGGTGGCCAGTTGCTAAGAACAATCAGTCACTCTATCACATCATATTTATACACCAGGGAAATAGAAAGCTATGGATTGACAAATTTAAAGTTTACTGAAACTCATAGACTTAATAAGAAACACAAACGTAAAGAATTCCACGATTTACATTTATTTTAAACATATTATTAGAGCCCTGTAACCCCGCAAGCAGGTATAATCAATGGACGGATAAAAAATCCATAATAATTCTACTGCAATAATAAAAACTGATTCATTGTAAGTTTTCTAATACATCTTTAACAGAGTTATCAATAAAAGTGACTTGCACAATGTAGTCTCTTTTGTTCATAACCCAGCTTGAAAGAAGCAACTTTAATCCGTAGGCAAGTTGTGTGACTTACAGCTACCTGAGGAATACTTTACATGGAGACGTTGAAAAACATCCAAATATGACTCATCTTACTGCATGTTTTCCTCCCTATTTCCACCTTGTGTTATCCCATCTATTCATCACTCTTTGTCTAGATGTCTGGCTTCAGTAGTCTTCCTCAAGCCTCCTTTAAAACACGAAAGCATAGGCAGCCATGAGCAGCGGCCTGACTACACTGCATGCCGCTCAAAGACAAAAAAAAGCTAAGCCCTTATTCCAGCACCACCTCTGTAACACAATCCACACACTCCTGTAATCAGGACAAAACTGTTGGGGCTGCCATAGAAACCAGAGGTTTGTGCCTGCACAACACTCAGCCCTATTTTTTGTTCTGCTTGCGCTCTTTCTAAGGTGAGGTCAGCCATGTGGAGCAGCAGGGGAGAGCGCAGAATGCCTTCTTATTGAGGTCAAAGGAACACATACAGTGTATGCAGCCCTACATGCTGAGAGTCATCAGTCTTCTATTTCCACCTCTCAAAAAGCAGGAATGTTTTCACAAATACATCACAAATATGTTAATGGCTTCTGATGCGCTTATTTCTGTTGCTTGTCCCTCTCGATAATGATTCCCACAGTCGGAATGACTGGCATCTTTCACACACCGGTTGTGGCATTCCTTCTATGGGCCGATATCGACGAGTGAGTGGGCTCCCGGCTGCCAGCTGACCATCTAAGTCATGCCGTCAACCGACTGCTTTTAACCGCTGACGTTAATGTCAGCCCTCACTGCAGTGTACGCACGCGGTATCTCTTACCCTTAAAACCTCAACCTAAAATAGACGCGTGGTAAAATATTGACAGGACAGAAGAGGCACAGAGAGCAGTTCATTCTTTCAATCACAAGACTTACAGCATGTCCGGGCAGTTGTCGGGTTTGTCCAGGAGTCCCCCTTCCATGACAAAGCGCAGCACTTGTTCATTGGACATGCCCTGGTAAGGCTGTTCAGCTAAGGTAGCGATCTCCCACAGCACGACACCAAATGACCTGGAGAGTTACATCAAAAAGCAAACATGAAACCAAAGGTTTTGTTTCTGGAGATTAAATAGAAAACTGCAAAATTCTTCTATAATTAATTTCTCTTTAAAAAACATTCAAATTCTCCACATTCTCATTTAAAGTCAAATAAATACTTATTTGACTGGGAGTTTTTGTTTTCTTGTTTTATCATAGCAAAAATACATTGCTGATTGACTGGGATTAGCTGCAAACTAATCTCTGTAAGATATTGACTACTTATAACATCTAATCTAATCCTCTATTAAAAAATATATCACAACTACTCCTTTATGAAATTAAGATTTATTCTTGCCAAATTAAATAAGTAGAACAGAGATCTTAAATAAGACAGGCATGGACTTGATATTTATTTGGAGCAAAGAATGAACAGAATGTCAACATCTCCATAAAATCTCAAAAGAATGAATGAACAATAGTTTTTTAGCTCAAAATGCAAAGCAGCCTTTTACACATCAGTTGCTGACAAAACCACTATATATAGTAATTAGTCTAAATTAATGAAAAACAGTCAGCACTGTTGGTTTGAAGCATAATGCAAACAAAATGAAGTAATATTTTTTGTCCATCTTAAATCCTGTCCTCCTTCCAGCTCACTCTTCAGACTGTTTTTGGCTATGAAAATACCGAACAGACAGACAATCTGACATACCTGCATGTCCAAAATATGTCAACAAGAAAACATGAAGGTAAACTGCAAAACAAGTCTAAATATAGACTGTTTACAAGTCTAAATTTAAGTCCAATTTCTGATGTGTTTGAAAAGTTTAGTTAAGGTTTTTTTTGAAGAAGAAGAGAAATTGTTACTCAGTCACTACTGTAATTATATGTGTAGACTCTAGAAAGCATCTGGGTTTAGATTTTTAAACCAACTCTCCTTTAATACAGACAAGAACAGGATTCTGTCTTAAGGCTCATATTGTTTTAAAAATAAATATTTTAGCATAGATATTCTGTCGGGTTCACCAAGTTTCTCCTTGTGTTTTTGGAGATTATATTTAGCTATTTTGTTCTTTCAAGCCCACAGAGGTCTACAAATTGTCTTCTATAACCAATTGCTTGATGACCGTTAAGCAGTGATTAGGTGGAAATTAATTTGTACAAGAAAGAAACAAATTATTAAACTTCAATAAAATTGTGGCTGTTTTCTGTTTTTCAGTTTTTATTTCTTGTTTAATGTCATCATTTTTCATATATTTCTGCTCTATTTTGTGAAACACTTATTTAATTCTGTGATAAGTGCTGCTACATAAATAAATGTTATTCTCTATAAAAGAAAATGTTTGCATTCACCTAATGCTCCTTTACTCTTTGAAAGTCTTATTTTCAAAGAGTTCCTTCAAATTAACCAGATTACAACACTCTATATGTTTCAGGAAGTGTTCTTTCTCTCCTGATTAACACACTACTCATGAAGCCCATAATTGGCTTGTCCCACACTAAACTTTAACATCAAAGAGGAGCAGGATGTAGTACACATGATGTGAAGGTGGGTTTGTGGTGTAAACACAAGCTCTCATTTGTGAACATCTGGAGCAGTTTATACCCACTCTTGCAAACTAATCCGTGGGACACTTTGAGTTGGGGAACAAAAACTTGCAGGGGAGCTAGTAAACAGTGAGACTGCTACAGAGGTAGGAAAAATGTGAGATTGCTGTAGGCTCAGAAATACAAAGTGAAAAAAAAGAGAGATATAGTGTTTTGTAGAGCGGAAGGAATTTGCAAAGAGCAAGCCAGTAACCTAAACAGAAAAAAAGGGGGAAAAAAAAGGGTTTGATGTTTTGGAAATACAAGCTGTCATGGCAGGAAACTCATGTTCAAACTGTTGAGTGAAAATCTTGTAAAGAATCCTGGCTGTGAAGTGAGCTGTAGGTTTATACAGTTGTGACCCCACAGTGTGAACAGTTTTAGAGTATTATCCAACACAAAGAGAAAATATGCAGGCGGTTTAAAGCCCCTGGATTGAAGCAGGTTCATACATGTATGAAGGAAGGCAATCTTGTGTTTGTGTGAGCAGTTTGTTCCCATACCAGACATCAGACATTGTTGTGAAGACGCCATCTTTCAGTGACTCTGGAGACATCCAGCGAACTGGCAGCAGGCCCTTTCCTCCTTTTCGATAGTAATCCGTCTCATAAATATCTCTGGTCATGCCAAAATCTGACGGGAAAAAAAAACAAACAGGTTGGGGGAGCCACCAAGCATCTCTTCAGAGGAAACTCCTGAAAGCAAACATTTTCCCTCTCACAACCTCCCTCTTTCTGTCTACATTAAGACTCCACTGCCTAAGGCATTCACTTAGAATCAGTTCAGCCTTGAGCAACCTGGGAGAGGAACACACAACATTTATGACACCCACCTCCTATCTTCACCGTGAAGTCCTCCGCTACCATGCAGTTCCTGGCAGCCAAATCTCTGTGGACAAACTTGTTGGCGTTCAGGTAAGCCATGCCGTCTGCAATCTCCCCCGTCATCTGGATCATCTTTTTCAGCGGGGGCAAGACCTGAGAGGTGGTGTTCTGTTGCACAGCAAGACGAGAAGATGATGAGACCTCATAAGCTGCCCCAATGCTTTTAACAAAATTAGTTTTACCCATTTAATTAGGCTGTTTTCAGAAACTTAAAACAAATTTCATACATATATCCGCAAAGTCTACATTTAGAAAGCTATTAATATATAGTTCTGATCAGAATGATAAAATAAGCCCTACAATGTGCTGTCTTTGTTTTTAGTACTTTATTAATGCCTTATGCTTACAATACACAAAAACTCAGATTATAAAAGTTTTAAAAACAAACAACTTAACAAAACAGCAAACTGAAATAAAAAAACTATCTTTTATGGCTTTCTTTCAAAAATGGAATCCTTCTCACAAATTTTCCACAAAGCCCAGCGTTGATGCCACATCTAGTAGCTATCCTGTCAACAGATTCTCCAGCCTGAGCTCTGGACTTTTGCAGTTCCTCCGGAGTTAATATTGGCCTCTTGTGTGTTTCTCTGACTAATACTCTCCTGCCTGTCCTGTCAGTTTAGGTGGACAGCCATGTCTTGCAATTTTCTTCAATTCTTCCCAATTCAGGTGATGGATTAAACAGTGCTCTGTGGGATCGTCAAAGCTCAGAATATCATTACCCTTACCCCGCTGTAAACTTCTCCAATAACTTTGTTGGTGTGTCTTAAACACTTAATAAAATCCATTGTTTGTGTGGTAGAAAAATGTAAAACGGTTGGATTTTCATTTCTTAACCAATGTACTACTACAAATTACCTTCTGGCCCCTGGTTTTTGTGTGAATGCGTGCATGTGTGTGTGTGTGTTTGTTGGGAGACGTTGCTTACTTCATTACGAAGAGAGCGGAGGTGGCTCTTGAGATCCCCACGGGTCATCAGCTCCATGATAACCAAGGTTGGTTGTCCCTGAGAGACCACACCCAGCAGCCGCACCTACACGTCAACAGCAGCAGAAAATAAGTTAGCTGTACAAATTTAGAGAAACCAAAATCATGTTACAAAGCTAAAATATTTATAATATTGTAGTGGAAATGTAATGCATATTAAGAAGCACACAATTTGTCTTTAGCTAGCTCTGAAGATCACAAAAGGAAAAACAAGCTTTTACATTATTCAAAGTGAATTTAATTACGGAGCGCTTGACTTTTTATCAGTGAAAAATGTACAGAAACCCTTGGGAGCAGCGTTCTAAAAGGGGAATCTTTACCACTTCCATTTAACGCAGTTAATGAGGCTGTGATCACATTGATGTGAGAATGTAAAGAATCTCCAGGAGGCAGTTTCTTTGCCTCGGGCTACAGCTGCAGAGAACTACAAGCTCCAAGTCCTCATGCCCTACTGGCCTCTCTCTCTGTTTGTGTATATGCAGAATATTTAGGAAGTAATGATAATGGTGAGCACAGTGCCATTTCCTGATTCATTATGAAGTTATTCCGAACCATCTGTCTGTGTTTTTTCAGCTGCTTTATCATAAGTCCACCTTACCACATGATGACAGTTGAACTCTTTCATCACCGACGCCTCGTTCAGAAACTCTATCCGCTCCCTCATGCTTGCTGACTCGTTCACCGTCTTGATCGCCACCCGTGTCTCAGGTTCATCCTTGATGACGCCTTTGGCTGTGCCTTCGTACACCATGCCGAAGGAACCCTGCCCCAGCTCCTTGTGCATGGTTATCTTTTCCCTGGCCACCTCCCACTCATCCGGAGTGTACACTGCCGCAGCAAAAAAAAAAACATATGCTGGGTCAACCCAACATGCACAAACATCCAAACAGTACAGCTGAGAAGTTGGGGGAAGAAGTTCGCCATTCTTACTTTCAGCCGCACTGATGTACTCCGGGTTGACAGATGCATAAAGGACTCCATTCCCAAGTCTGTTGTTGTTTCTGGAAACACAAGCCTGGCTCAGTGAGCTGACAAGCAAGCTTTGGTTTCCAATGCAATATTTAGTCCTCAATAGGACGTTTGCTCTTCCCCAACGGGGGATCTAAATAATACACCTATTAACTCTAAATAACATTACTCTCATCATTACGCTTCATGAGCAATGCAGCTTAATAAGTGGAAGCACTTGCCTCTTTTTGTTGATGATGAAGAGAATGGTGGTGAGGCTTGCGATTACGAGAGTCGCTATAATGGGCAGGATGATGACCAAGTAGAGAGTCGCAAAATCATCTCCTGAGAGACAAAATGAAGAAAAGCGACAGCTGAATTTGGTGCATCTTAGCAATTTCTACATTTATTTCAGAAATTAAATTCAAAAAGTAAAACCTAATTCATTACAAACATAGTGATACATTTTATGCAAAAAACCACTTCAATAAAATATTGCACCAGATGACTTAAGAACAAATTTCTTTAGTATGAAAATGACCAACAAAAACTGTGTCTATTCTTGATTGTTTTGCATGACTCACTGCACACTGCAGTGATGCAGTGATTCAGTAATGCAGCAGTAATGCAGGTAAGCTGCACAGCGTAGCAGCTGTCTTGCCTCCCTAAATCTTCACTGACTAGAAATTTCACACTGAACCAACCAACTTGGATTCTGGGTCGCTACGCTCTTCCTTAAGACTCTGAAATCTTGATTTTCAAATAAAATTATAAAATTCAGACCAATGAGCAACAGTGTAATAATTCTTCTCATTATCACAGGTAAGATAGTTTTGACATTAAAGTTCTGGACAGGCCAAGGACAAGGAATTTTACTGGATCCATGCACACATAATCTTAAAATGTTGTAGTGTTGCTTTACGTTTAGGCGGAGGCACGTAGAAGAAGATGCTCTCTGTCCATGAGCCATTTCCTGCCAGAGACGTGGCCCTCACTTGAGCAGAGTAGTTCCCGGAGCTCAGGATCGTCAAGCGAACTCCGTTGTATTTGTGGTACTGCTGATGCGACACACACTTATGCTTCTCAGGCTGGGAGAAAAGAAATGAACAGTGGTTACTTTTCGTAAAACACAGCTTTGCCTGTTTTACACTCTTTGCATTCTGAATCACTTTCACATTATATTATTTTTTGACCTTTATTTTTTTACTTTAGAGCGTAGTGTCTGGGACAAAACAAATGTTCTACTTATATCAGAGTTTAGGTTCTGGAATACTGATTTTAACAGTGGTTAAGTTTCAAGTACGGTGGAGGATCTGTGTAGCTATTGGCCTGTTTCTCTTCCAAAGTCCCAGTAAACCTTCACAAAGTGCACAAAATTAAACACTTTGAAATACAACAAGACTTGAAATAACACCTGGTGACCCCCTAACAGAAACTGTAAATGGGATCCAGGACTGGAGGATTTTGGAAACCATTTTGCAAAAAGGAAAGATGAAAGATCACTCTCTGTATCCTACAACTGAATGTTCTAAAAGACTAACAGCTTTTCTTAAAGGCTTTTTACACATCCTTATCAAAGGTGCCACTAAACATGGCAAGCAGCATACATATAGTAAAGTGCAAAGTGTCTGTAATTATACCCTGCCAGAATTACCTCATTCCCCAGACGGTACTTGATCTCATACATCAGAATAAGTCCATTAGGCGTGACGGGCTTTGACCAGTGCAGCACCACACACCCCTCTGTCTTGTCACAGATTTCATAGACAACCTTCCCAGGAATGTCATCTGCTTTGGCTGCCAAACACATTTACACACACAAAACAATAACATATCTATCTTTAGATTTTTCACAAAACTCACAAGATTGTTCTCTCCTTACCGGCAGGTTTAGTCCTAGAAAAAACAAAAGCTCCGATGCTGCAGTTGTAGCCCAGGTCCTCGTTGCAGGCGTGGATTTCAATAAGGTACAAGGTGAAAGGCTTTAGGTCAGAGATTTCTAGAGATTCTGCTGACGTTCTGTCATCAAGGAAGGAATACTCAATGACAGGAGGGATGACATGTGTGCTGTTATCCCCTGAGCCAACGGTGGTATTGCCCTGACTGCTGTCGTGAAACTGAGTGTTGTTAGCAAGACCAAAAAGGTCTCTGCGACGACGTTCTGGAGGTCTAAAACAAAGGAACAAAACATATGCAAAAAAATAAAAAGTTGGCCAACAAAAAATATCTTATAATTCCACTTATACAATTGTGTTTTATTAACTACCAATGTTTTATGCTCAAAAGTTGAATAAAGTTTTGCAGAAGTATGCTGGTACTATTAGTGTTTCTATGGTCTCCAATGAGTCTCAGCAGTGCTGTGTTAAAAAATGAGGTCAGATGGATCATTGTAAAGTGGACAGAGAAAAAAAAAGATGTTTTTTCCACATTACATACAAAAAAATAATCTGGAAAAAAACACATTGTTTGTGGACGTTACAATAAAGAGTATAACCAGTCGGAGAAAACTGTCCTGACAGAGAAATTTTTAGGCTTCATTCCTAACGCCCAGAGCTCAGTTGTACACAGAATGTTACAGATTTTTGACTCTCAGTGCCAGAATTCAGATGATAAGCTGCAGAGCCTCCTGGAACTGCACATCATCACCACTGAGGGTGGGGAGGCGGTGACAGATGTGAAGGCAGCACCATCAGTTGTACAAGACAGACAACGGGACATTGAGTCCACAAGTTAAACTTGAACTGATCTCAGTTGATAAAGCAGAAACAAAAAGGCTTACAATTGATGAATCTACTTATTTTAGCCTCAAATGTTTATCAGCTTTCAAAATTATCTGAAAAGAAAAGAGTAAGGCCCTGTTAACTTGCTCGAAGCAGCAAAACATGCATAGTTTGGTGTCTACCAAA
Source organism: Alfaro cultratus (assembly GCA_903066825.1). Classification (NCBI taxonomy): domain Eukaryota; kingdom Metazoa; phylum Chordata; class Actinopteri; order Cyprinodontiformes; family Poeciliidae; genus Alfaro; species Alfaro cultratus. The sequence goes on from CAEFZX010006667.1 coordinate 41,575, forward strand.
GTTATTAAACTGAATAAGCTATAAAATTTTACCAGAGGAGACACTCAAAAGCTGCAAAAAATAATTTAACTCAGATCAAATCAAACTGAAACATAGCCTATTTTGAGGATTTTACACAAAGCATTGAGGAAAAGTATTTCAGCTACTTGGACTTTTCCAAATATATTAAATAAACATTTTTTTTTTTAATTAATTTATTTTTTTTAATGAGATTTTATGTGATAGACCAACACAAAATAGCAGACAGTTGCTAAGTGGAATGAAAGTAATAAGGATTTTCAAAGTTTTTTAGAATATTTGAAAAGTGTTGTATGTTGTTGCTTCAGCCCTATTTGCCTTGAAACCAAAATCCGGCACAAAACAGATCCAACACGCCGGAAAGGTCAGGGATAAAAGCTGGGATGATGCATAAAACAGGGTTGAGTTCTGAAGCTGTATCTCAAACTTTGTATATCTCACTGAGCAATGCTTAATCCATTATACTAAAATTAAGAGTAAAGTACATTAGGTGAGCTTACAAGAAGTGTGGAGGAGAGCTTTGCTTACAAGTCAATATTCCTACTGATTGATGTATCTTCAGCAGCCAAGCAACCAAACCCCAGCACATGAGTTTCGCTTTACATTGTACATATAAATAAACCAATTCTGGAGTGCAAATAAAAGCGCAGACAAGAGTCTAACTGACCCTGATTGACAGTCACTTTTAAAAGCAGACACAAAGTAAAATAGGTAAGACAAGAATCATATAAACTTAACTAAGGAATATATCTTTAGCTGACTGAAGCAGCTAGTTGCATTATTTGTTCTCCTCTTCCTGTTTGGCTGATTATCGAGAGAGAGCAAGAGATTGAAACAACAAAGTTCAGAGGGGGCAGTCGTGATTAAACATTAAGGCTCCAGTGAGTAAAGCAAATTAGATGTGGCAGCATCCAGGAAATCCCTATCAATTCATCTGTATCTATTCATCACCACCCACAACAGCAGGTGATTACAGTAACTAAACGCTCCCGTCTGCCGATGACAGGTCTTTGAGGTCTCTGAAGCAGATACTGCCAAAGCATTTCTCTTTTTCATCTCGCCCGTCTCTCCTCCTGTAAATTAGTCTGATAATGCTACTTTGCTCACTGTATATCTTCCCGGTGGGGACTCTTCCCCTTTCATTTAAATTCCAGATGGACTCACTGTACATTTCCTGGCAGCTGTTTCACTCCAGAAAAAAAGCGTTTTAAACAAAGCAAGCATGCAAGAGGAGCAGTGGGGTGGTGGGGGAGGAGGAGGTGTGTGTGTGTGTGTGTGTGTGTGTGTGTGTGTGTGTGTGTGTGTTAGGTATGGGGGGAGGCAAAATGGAAAACATTTCCTCTCCTTTCTGTTTCTTTTTTCGAGGACACTCTTTCCCCCCTCCTGGCGTCTAAACACTGAACTTTTGAAGAGAACAAAATCCTCCCGGATTTGGTGTAAAATAGTGGTGGCCCCATTACAGAGGAGAGCCTGTGCACACTTTGGCTGCTCAAGGCAAATGATTTTATGCTTCTTAGAACAGTAGAACTACATAAATCAAACAAAGCAAAAATATGTTCGGACTGCTCCATGTCCCAACACTTCCAAGGTCACAGTTCACAACCAAAACACCATGAAGCCCTGAAGAGTGTTCAGGTTAAGCTCATTGGATCTGCTCAGTTCCATTATGCTTGTTCAGCCTGCGTACTTACACACAACCCCTTTTATTTCAATACCTCTTAGTACTAATTGTCTTCAGAAGTCACTAATTAGTAAACATACAAAACACCACGCATCAAAGAAAACTAACAGTGTACTGTCTCTAGGGTTTTCTTGCTTTTCGATAGTGAAACTGAGGCAGAGGTTCACTTTCCAGCATGACAGCAACCCTAAGCATACAGTCAGAGCTACGGTGTTGTCTGAATGTTACAATGGACCAGTCAAAGTCAAAACATGAAGGCACCTGAGAATCTGTGACAAAACTTGAAAAATTGTGTTCACAAAATCTTTCCATACAAGGTCAATTGAGATAGTTTGCAAAGAAGACAAGGCATCTAGTCAGACACTCTCTAGATGTGCAAATGAGATAGAAACATATCTCAAAACAACTAGCTGTTCTAATGGCAGCAAACATGACTCAACTTGCTTCTAAATATTAGATGAACATAAATGCCTGCCACAACTTTCAAATTTCTTTTGTGAAAATCTTTGAAACTGATGTTCTGTCCATTTTTGCAATTTTACACTACATTTTGTTGGTCTATGAAATAAAATTCAAATACATTCAAATTTGTGTTATGTTGTAAGGGGTGTGAATGGTTTTGCAAAGCACACTATACTAAAGTACCTGTTCAGTTCTGTAATAGCCAAAAAAGCAACTGAAAATGTTTTAGAGCACAATTTGTCAAGGGGTATCCAACCCCAATCCTACAGAGCTACTATCCTGCAGTTTTATGCATTCCTGGTCCATGTATCTTTCCTTCAACAACCAACAAGCACAAATGACCATACCTTGGAAGAAAGATGACATTATGGAGGAAGTTCTCAAAAGCTTTTAAATAGTAGTGGTCATGCTTGTCCTTATCCTTCTCGTCAGGTGTATTCTGGCAAGGACAGCACTGTTCCATTTTGTCCCCAGGCAGGGTAATTTTGGGCGGGGTTAGGTGATCTTTTCCCTCTGTGGGCTCTAATGATGGGCTCCGGATTGGTAACTTCAGCCCTGTTTGAATTAATAAAAGGCAGTTTTCAAGTCTCTCAAGTTCAAACAAGAACAATATGTATATTTCATAGGAATTTTGTGTAATAACCTTTGGAGCAGTAATTATACTTGTAGAGCTCCTGGTCTTCATGCTGCTGCTGCCAGCGCACCAAGTAGTAAATGTGATTGCCGTTGGGAAAAACTGGAGGTGACCACTTCACTAGCAACTTGATTGAAGAGTTGGCATATGCATGGGCATCTTTGGGCACGGACGGCACTGTAACAAACCAAAGTCATGATGCTTTAGGTATCCGTGATCACTGAAAAACACAAGAAAGACTGCTGTTCAGGCTTACATGAAGGTCGCGTGCGGATATAAATAATGTCACTCTTCGCCCCAGAGATGTGTTCATCCTTCATCTGCAGGGCGGTGGCTTTCACATAAATGGCGTACTGGGTCCAGGGCTTGAGATATTGAAGAGTAAATTTGGGATCTGTATTTTTGTCCTGTGGAAGGTCTACGTCCACCATGTGCCAGCTATTGGAGCCACAGCCATCCTGGCCATCAAACTCTGTGATATTCTGGGAAGGTCTGAAAGAGAACCGATTCAAACAAAAGGCTGCGGTACAAATCTGCCAAATGTCAAATTAGAATTTGGCAATCTAAAGTCATGACACATCCTGTACAAACTGATGTGTGATGAGGGGTTTATTTTTATATGGGATTGTTGAGCACTTACGACTCCTTGTAGTAGACTATGAAGCTTAAGAGATCTCCACGGTCGGAGACTTGGTAGCGTTCCCACGTCAGTGTGATCGTGTTGCTTGTTGTAATGTTAGACTTGAACTTCAAGGTGTGACTTTCACCTGTAAAGACAAAGCAGACCCCCCGCCCGCTGTGAGACAACTTAAACGGCAATATGACTCAACTGTTTTTCTCAAAAGTCTAAAAAAGCAAGAACTCTGCACTAAAGAACAGAAGAACTCTTCATCTGATTAAAACACTGTTTGCCGTACAGCTTAGTCACTTATCTGTAGTACCCTGCAAAACATTTACATATGGATAGAGGATAGTTGGACAGACTTCAAAGAAAGATTAAACTGCCGCCTCACACTCCACAATTTTTAAATTGCCTGAGTCAACTGGAGCTTTGTCAGAGAAGCCTTAAGGAGACTTCAGCAATAGCAACTGTAGCATTTGCAAATAATTAATATATTACATCAGCTCTCCAAATTAGAACTAAGCAACCATGGAAAATAAAATCCCTGTTGATGAGAAGTGCATTGGATTTCATACAACTGGAGGAGAAAAACACAAATCCAAAAAGCATGAAACAAGCACAATGTAATTTAGATGAACATGAACTTTGGCTGATAAAACAACACAAGGAAGAAAACAGATGTGCTATCTATTAATTTGGGACCAAACATCTTAAATTGCAGGGCGTTTTTTTGTTTCAAACAGCTGAATATAGGTGTAATGACTTTGGCTCTGTCTCAGTTCATGTACGGCAGCCGACAGGTGCCATACATGAACTGTACAACCCATAATTATTTATGTGCCTCTGTCCTTCTTTAAAACAACAAGGAAAGAAACTGGACAAAGAAAAATAGTTCACTCGATGCAAGCTAACTAGCAACTAAGCAAATCAAGCTAATTGCTCAGAACCCCCCCCCCCCAAAAAAAAAACAGAAAAACCCTAATTTTAGTTAAAAGCAATACAAACCAAACAAGGCATAGTATTATATTATGAGAGAAGAAATTAACTAATTAATTAAAAATAAACTACATCTTCTCAGGTTTGTAGTTTTAAGGAAGTATAAAAGACACATCCTCCTTCAGATGATACTTAGTTTAAATAACATGCTATTTGCTCACACAAATTCATCCAAACATGACTTCTCCATATATGATATGAAACTGAAATGAAGGCAAGAAAACAAAATCATTGTGTAGGTTTGAAGAAGGATCTAGTCCTTTTGTCTCAGAAACCTTAAAGCCAAGGATCAGGGAAAAGCTCTCAGACAAGAACCTTCTTGATCTTGTCTGAGATCACCTTAAGGCTTATTGATAAAAAAAAAAAAAAAAAAGTCATAATCACAAAAATTATTTTGAGTGTCAACCCAGATTTCTCACAGCATTAGAAAACACTGCATTGCAATTCACGAACCAAGCAAGGGTAGAATTACCGAGAAAAATATCCCTAAATGATTATTAATACTAATTATTTTAAGCTGTTGAGAGTTTAAATTGAAACTAAATTACAAATTTGATTAATTGCACAGCTCTAAGGCAGCTTCCTGTGGTTATAAGCTAACCTAAAATCCCTTTAGTCTTAGCTTTTCAGTTATAACATTAGCTAATGTAAAACAGGCCAGAAGTCTAATCTCTGGTGTTCTTGTTGATCTAATATGGATTATTTTTAGGCTCTCCAGGTCACAGAGATATGCAGAAACACTGGAATATCCTGTCATGTAAGCCTCCTTTAAATAAATCCTACAAAATGAAAATATGACTCTGTAAAGAGGCACAACATGACATTTTTAACACATTTTTTGACTTCAGCAAAATGTTCACTTACAGCTGGCTCTTTCACCGTTGTAGCGGAAATCACCCTCTTCTGGCTTTACAGTTATGCCCGTTTTTTCCCACATGGCGTGAATCTCAGACTTGCAGAGCTTTGGGTTTCCACGGAAGAAGATACGCCCTGCCTGAATAGTCAGGTTGTGCTGGGTCCAATTCCACAAGGATTGCAGATTCTGGTTGTTGACGGCGGAGAACGAATATGTGCTGATAATGAGAGAAGATAAGCAGATGGTCACAAACATGTTGCAACAAGTTGTTTTTCTTAAGCAACTTGTGTGTAGCAACGGACAGTTCAAATGGTTATTAAATATTGTTAAACGTAGCAGTGTTGTGCACCAAAATGGAAGAGCATGAATATGGGCTCTGAATTGTGTGCCTGCCTAACAATGAGCATTGGTATGAAACTGTGTCATGTCAACACTATTAGCAGCAGCAGTCCAACCATAAAGGCTCCAGAGGGAAGGGAATGTCTGCCATCCTCAACAGCATTTCTTAGAGAGAAACTTAACACCGGGAGAAATGATAACAAGAGGGACACAAGGCTTTCCCATGACCCCCTCAGCTAAAGAAAAAAGCTCTGCTTTGGATCTAAGGATGCTGCCGGTATCCAAGTAAAGACATTAGCAAACGTGAACCTTTCCAGTCTGCTTAGTTGCCACTTATAATGTTTTCAGACACACATCACTATCTGGGACCTGACACGAAAAGGTTAAGTGAAGATGTATCTAATAATGCTTACATCCAGTATGAAGGTTAGACTAGCCTGGTAAAAACGAGTCCCTTGTCCTATTCTTTTTGCTCCGGAGGTATTGAGCTCTTGACTGTTGAGAAACGATCGCTTTCTGGAGGCGTGGACTGTATGGAAGTTTTAAATTTTACCCAATTGCTAACATTTGTCTGTGACGTATGTGATGCTCCAGTTCGACATTTAACAGGAAATTGCCTGCACTGTAAACTACCATCCTCTACTGCAAGGATGGCAAAGAGAGAAGTGCTGATCCAAATGAGGAGGCTATTAATGTTAATTCAATATTTGGAAGCGTGACCAACATGGACTGAATAGAGTAGAAAATCATTGTCATTGTTCACAACTTCTCCCTCTGTTTGCTGATTGGCTCGGTAAAAAGATCTACTGGAGACAATCCAAGTCAAGGGGAGAAACTCCAAATTGTGCTGTAAACAAGAATTTCTTTCTTTTCTTTTTTTTTTTTTTGAGCAAAATTACACTAGAGGGCAATGGCTAAGGATTTACAACCTGGAGTTCCGAGTCTGTCTGTGGTTGTTTTGATCAATTAAATTGGCTCTTGAAAATGTACCAAAATGATATGGAAATTAGGAACGTTTTTAGACCAAAGGACATTAAAAAGCCTAGCTTCAGCAGTTTTACCATTTTGTTTTCATGCAATAAAATGCAATGCAGTGACAGAACAATGCAAGAACACTAATTGTACAAGGAACAACTGTTTGCTTTTTTTTATTGAGTCCATTAATGCCACAATGATGCAAACATTATGTGCTATGCTTCATAATAATTCATAAATGTGAAATAAATCAATTTGCCTAATTTTCTTTCAATAAAAGTAATCTTTTCCCTCATTATAAAACTTTTTTGTTGGTTTTAAACAAATATCTACCCAGCCATTTGTAAAAATGGATAAATAATGTTGTTATAAAGCTGTTAAATGTCTGAGGGCTCCACACACATTAATGCCAAAGTAAAAAACTGGTTTTGGATAGTACTGATTATTGGTCCCTGCCTGAGACAATGGAGAGCATTCTTTGCTCTCGTATTTTTAAAATTGTGCACAGATGACCAGGTTCACACAGCCTTACTCTTCAATAAGTTCCTTCCCGTTGATGTATCGGAGGCTTTTGAGGAAGGACAATGAGCTGAGAGAGTGAGAGTGTCGAATTTTCACATATCCCATCACTGTCTGGATCAGTCCCATGAAGGTCTCCAGCTCCGAGGCTATATTAACTGTAAAGAGTAGATAGAGAGAGCAAATATGCACTGAAATTATTCCCAGATCACCATTGCAACTATCCCAAATGAAAATTAAATGCAATTAAACATCATTTTAAAAATTGACAGCTAGGAATAGGTTATGACTGGATTGATTTAGGGAGGGCTGAATACAAATGCACACCACACGAAAAGTGCATATATTTTTTGAAAATGTGTATTATTTTCCGTGCAATTCGCAATTATGCATTACTTAAAGCAGATCATTGACACAAACTCTCTAATACTATTAAATAAAGGAAAATATGCAGAGTGAGGCCTTACTAAGTTTTACTCTATGAAACAAATAGAAACATTATGTTTGCTCCTCAAAGAAGAAAAATCCTCCATTTACTGTACTCAGTTACTTTTGTAGCAAACATTTCTGGAATTTACCGCCAAACACTGCTGATGTGTAAAAGAGCACATGGTTTTAGAATCACTCACTTCCGTTGCGGATGTTGATGACCAGATTGCCTTCGATGACAGTGCACTCCTTCAGGGACTGAGCAGCATCCACAGAATCAATAACAGAAGATGTACAGAACTTGTCGCACAGACCATTGCAAGCGGTACACAGCATGCTGCACACGACAAAGCCAAAAGGAGAGAAAAGGGAGTGGGGGTGGGGAGAGAGGAATTATTACAAAAGAAAGAAAGAACAGCATCTTTTTTTGTGACATTTTCTACCTCACACTGAAATAATTTGTCTTCTCTCAGCCCAAAAGCATTCCACAGGATTCAGGCAGATAAATTCAGGGAATGATAAAAGGTCACTTCTCACATGGACAGTTTAATCTTTTATGGAGCCTTAGCTGAACTGTTTCGTGAGAGAGTGACTCACTGTTTCAACCTTTGAGACAAAACACATGCAATGGCTAGAAACAGATTCAGCAACTAAGAGACAGGCTCAAACTTTAAGCTTTTGAAAAGACAAATAAGAAAGGGAAATAGTGAAAATTGAAAGTTTATTACGAAAGTATTTACACCCTCACTGTATTTTATTGGAACTTTATGTGACAGATCAACACAGAATAAAATATTATGGTGAATGGAAGGAAAAGGGCACATGGCTTACAATTTAATATGTGTTGCTGCAAGTAGGGGAGGATATGGGTCGGACCTGGCAGGTCCAAACATATTGTGAGGGTCTGCAGGGAACATTTGGCAAAGTCATGTCAAAAGGACCTTCAACTCCCACCTCCGGCAGAACTTCGAACACTTCCTGGGGAGGTGGGGGACCTTGAGTTGGAGTGGGCCATGTTCTGTGCTTCCATTGTTGAGGAGGCTGACCGGAGCTGTGTCTGCAGGGTGGTCGGTGCTTGTCTTTGCAGTAACCCTACAACCCGCTGGCGGACACCCGCTGTGAAGGATGTTGTCGAGTCTTATCAGGCCTTTTTGGCCTGTGGGACTGTTCCAGCAGAATGCAATGTTGGTGGTTGATAAGGCAAAACCATCTGTGTGGGAGGAGTCCTGTGACGCCATGGAGGATAACTTTTGAACAGCTTCCAATGGTGGACACCTCTGGTCCACCAGTCAGCGTCCCAGGAAGGTGAAGCAGCACTCCACCAACACTCTCTATATTCGGAATGTCATGGATTGGTGGACAGAACACTGTGAAGACCTCCTCAATCTCACCATCATGTCTCTTAATGAGAAAGTGTAGTCTGGGGACCTGGGGTCAGGCTCTTCAGTCGCTGAGGTCACTGAGGTGGTTAAAAAGCTTCTCGTTCACAACATCGCGGGGGTTTATGAGATTTGCTTTGCTGTGGGGTTGTGTTGGTTTATGTGGCTCTGTAACATCATGTGGATTTGGGACAGTTCCATAGGATGGGCAGACTGGGGTGGTGGCTCCCCTGCTTAAAAAGGGGGACTGCAAGAACCACTTTTTTGACTTATATTTGTAAAAATATTTTTAAAGTTTTACAAATTCACAACATTGTGAATTACCTCTCACTTCACAATTTTGTGTCACCTTCTGCTGGTGTATGACATTAAGAGATATTATGCTTGTGACAGGTAAAAACTGAGGAAAAAGTTCAAAGTTCTAGGTTTGCATGCAATGGAAGTAGAATAAAGTGTCCCTGGTGAGTGTTGTCTGTAAAATCTACCAGTGGCGTGAGAGTTGAGAACAAGGCTGTGTGCTGAGGACATTTTACTGTACAGAATCTAACCATGAATCTTTAATAGTTCAGCACCATGTTAACTTCCTACGTCATGAACTACTTTAGGAAAAGATCCGTGTGAAGAGTTGAGGTCAGGTAAAGTTCAAGTCAAGGATGCTTAATGCAAAAGAATGCATAATGCAGAAGTGCATACTGGTTACAAGTTCCTTTAAAGTCTGAATACATCAGTGTAAGCACACACCTGTTCATCAGAAATTTCACCAAGAAGCAGTTCTGTGTGCGATTCAACAACACAGCAATAGAAAAGACATGTCGTTCGTACCTTAAAAGATTCTTTGACAAGGCTGAGCCATGTATTTAAAAATCATATATTACATATGTCACCTCTCTTGGCATTACCATATAATAAGAAACAAGTCTGAGGTGTGCGTCCTTACCGATCAGTTTCACTGCGAGTGAAGCCAGAGGGACAGTCATTCATACATTCTCTGTTGTGGATAACAAAGGGATTGTCGTTGGAGAGGTGCACTTCAGAGCACTCCCTCTTGGTGATGCAGCGCCAGCCCTCGAACATGAAGGTGCCTTCAGGACAGTCCGGCACGCAGCGACCCTCGTGTTTGTAGTGGATGCACGCCGAGCAGGCCATGTCGTTGTTGGGTTCGGAGCAGCCCCCCAAGCACTGACTGTGGCAACACTCCCCATTGTCCATACAGGCCAACTTGCACTGCTGAGGACACACTGTGGTGGACATAGACATACGAGAAGGACGTTAGTATTAGACGAAACCAAAAAACGTTTGCACAGTTAAACAACAAATAGACAATGTCAGACAAACTGTGGCATAAGACTAAGTAAATATTTTCATGAACAACTACTTTGAGCATCTTCTAAGCTTGTTTTATATCACTGTACTCTAAATCACATATATTTTTGAGAAAAAAGAGATGTATCATTGTAAGCACAAAAAATCAGTTACACAGTCAAGTGTCTGTGATGTGAAGTTTCTTCAACCGCTTTTCACACTTTTTAATCTTATTTCCAAACATATTTTAGATAAGCTCACTGCTTCGACTTCATGTTATTTTAATGCTGAATGGTCCCATGATGGCATAAGATCACACTTTAATTTGCTTAATTTCTTTTCAATATTACTTAGCGCATATTATTAAAAGTTACAAAATGTAACCAGTTTATTGACATAATCCCTAGTTTGTAATGCCGCGGTGCTGCCACTATTATAATGAGAGCAATTCTGATGTTTGGCTCATTCCCTTTACAAACATGAAGGAGGAAGAATAATCAAAAACATGCCTCACTGGAACCGCTTCACTGTCACATCTGTAAATCTGCTTGCATTTTTTTGATATGAGGACAATCTTATCCTTTAATAATGACTCTCTCTCCAACTTATTGTTTAGAGGTTAGGGACACAGCAAGTAAAAGGGTTTCATCAGTTAAAGTTGTGGGAACTTACATGTTGCAAATGACATGGAAAACCATCAAGATTAAAGTAAAATGAAGACATTTCTTATAAAGCTGGTTACATATTTTAACAAAAATAAGGTCAAAAATCATCATGAGTGAGGCAATAGCTTCTGAAACCATTCCTCCAAAATAAAGCATGGGCATCAGCATGGGCAAATATGTAAAATCCATTTTTTTTTTTCTATTAGAATTTATATTTAGCTATAGATCAATAAAGGCTGGTTGCACTCTGAATACAACTGTTTATTTAAAGCAAGAAAAATGGCATCTTTCCAGGTTTAGAAAAAATAAGTGTGGGCTGTTTCAAATTAGGTTTCAGCAACAGAACTATTAGATGTTCCTCAGTGTTTACTGAGCATCACTGAGATCAGTGTGATACCATCTTCAACAAACACGGCATACAAAACTATACCAGGTGACTGACAATTTGTTTTCTGTAAAAAAATTTAAAAAAAGTCCAGCCTCAACCTTGAAAGCATTGAGCGTACACAAATTACACTTGGCCTTTTCTTTATTTTTTGTTTTTTAAAAAGCAAATAAGTAGTGTCAAAAGCTGTTTTCTGGTACACAAAGAACATATTGAGTCACACCTTCTGAAGAAGGAAGCACTTCCATGTATGGATGAAAACAGAAGATCTTCAAACATTAGCATGCTCTAATTGTCATCATAATCACAGATCAGATTGTGTGGTTTTCTTTTCATATGGGTGTGGCAACACAGAAAAACAAGATGATATTAATTGTGCTGCAAAACCAAATTCTCCATGTGGCCAATAAGACTAAACTACATTTAAATAACAGATTTTCTGGTTACTTAGGAACTGCCTTCATGTTCAAAACAAACTTTTCTTTTCTTCTAATTTTCGTTATGTATGTTGTTGACTTCCTGCCAACCCTCTACAAGAGTTGGCCATTACCTCTACAAGGTGAATTGTGATGTGCATGTGATACATACATGCCCAACTTGCTTGGTTTTACAAGTTCAGACTGTAAATTAGTCCAAAACATGTTGCCCGTTATTGTGTATACATTCTCACTTTTGCATGGTATCATCCAATACAGCAATGCAGCAGAACAACTGCGCCAAGGAGCAGAGCCAGCTGTACTGTTGTTTCACAGTACAGCTGAGAAAGATATCAATCACCTCCACTCCAGTTCTCAAACACTTTAAGTTTTTCTTCCTCCTTACATTCTGTCAAATTTAACAATACTGAGGTGGAACTACTTTATAGATCTACAAAAAACAAATCAGTTTTTTTAGGCAGTTGTAAGATTGTTGTTGTCTTTTTTGGTCTTAAAGGTTGAGTTAAATAAAGACCAGGTTGACAAGTTTGGTAGCTGTCCAGTTATTATGGATTAGATCCACAGCAAAATCCAAAGACTTTTCTTTTTTAAACAACAGCATCAGATATCAACACATCACATGCCAGCTCTCACATAACAGCTGGGATCTGATTGGAATTACTATGCTGACGTTAGTGCGGTTGGCTTAGGAAGAGTAGTGTTGCACATTTGCAAGCACTGAAGGAAAAAAAAAAAGACAGAATGGGGTTCATTTTCTTGGAAATCTACCAAAAGGGGGCAGCCAAAGCAAACTATAATGAGCCTTCTCCTTAAAGGATGTCTGCTTCCTCAGTATCATTTTAACAGATTCCTCAATGCGGAAAAATTCCAAACATGCATGTCTTCTGCCAAAGGAGAGCAGAGCAGGAGGGGGGGAATCACTGTCTTAAATCCATATAAGTCGACCGGGTTTTGCTGCCCAACCAAACAACCCCATGGTATCAAGGATACAATCTCCTATTTATAGATGCTCCTAATGCAGGCCTATTTCCACACTTCTGCTCACTACACATAGCTATGCAGGTCATTATAGGTTTCCACCTCTTTAAAGAAGTGGGACTTCCTAACAAGGGGTTCCTCTGAACGGTAGACGTCAGCATCCCGGTTGTTCTCTAAGTAGATGGCCAAGAATAAACATGATGCATCAGAAGGCTCGAGTTTCGACCATGTGTAAGTTCAGACAGTGTTGTGTTAAAAAAAACTGCTGAAAGATCGGACCTCAGACTCAAACGGTGGGAAAAGAAACCATCACTATAATCTGAGCCAAATACGTCAAACTGCGGAGAGTGGGGGTAGGGAGATTCAGCATGTTGTTCTCCTCATACAGTAGTTACACAACTCCCCTCCCTCCTGCTCTCTCCCTGAGCAAACACAGCCAGGTCAGACACCAAAACCCAAGCATCAGCTTGCCCCAGCTGTTTACCGGAGTGCTGCGACGTAAGGATCGACTGGGTACATTTCATCCATAGTAAACAAGACAAGTCCCCACACTCAGTTTGCTGCTGCTGGTAAATACACCAGCATCAGAAAGTGACTGAAGGACAGACAAGTCTATAACATCAGTGGTTGTTGTCCCAAAAGGTGTTGTCTAGTGGCAGGACTATGTGAAGAATCTCCAAAATGTTGGAGGCCACAGAGTACTTACTAAACAGAGATAATATTAATTCCTTTGGCAACTCCTAGCTAAATAGTAAGAAAAATTTTTTTTACCAACTGTCTACCAGACTAACCTTGAGTTCTTTATTTATAAAATATGACTTTTTAACACAGATCGCAAGATTTCAACGCTGTCGGCCATCGATTGCTTAATTTCTTTTTTCAATAAGGTCTTTTCCTGTTACAACAACATCCCCACTTTTGTCTCAGGGCACTGTCACAGGAGTCCTGTATATTTTGCAGATGCAACTGTAAATCTAACAAAGCTGTCTCTTTTTAAAGAGAAGAGCCTTTATTCTGGCAGTTTGCTGTCATTAACTTTAACATCTGACATGCTAACTGAGGCCTGCAGAGTCCGAGATGGAGCTCTTGGGGTTTCCACAGCGTCTTGAAGTGCTAAAGGGTCTGACCCTGAGGTGAACTTGCTGAGATGTCCTCTCCTGGGGAGCCTCTGACTGTCTTGAATGACTTTAAAAGAATAATCTCTCTCATTGTAAAGTGCTGCACAGAAAATATTTGAAAATGTCCTCAAAGGGGTATTTCTGTAATGCTAAGAGCAACTAATAATATATCTGATAAGATAAGCATCTTAGTGTCTTTATTAAGTGTACATCCTTATTAGTTGGCCATGGAGGATGTAGCCAACATCTATGCAGATAGGGGCTGAAGGTCAAAGCAGACTTCTACCATTTTAAAACAATTTAAGTTTCAAAAACGTTATAGAAGTTTCTGCAAATGCCATTTTTAAAAATATTTTATAACATTTACTTTTGACTACATTAAGTACAGTAAATACTCGAGAGCAGGTATGCATGACATTAAGTAATTAGATAAAGATATGTTTACTTTCAACATTATCATCACTATATGATGTGGGCATCAGTTTAGACACCATTCAACAGACTGAATAACAATATGCAAAGTTTAAATTCATCACTATTCAAGATAATGACCAATAAATCTTGGTTTCTTAGCATTTGAATTATTATTATCAATACACATACTGATTTTGTAATGATATGTTGAGTAGCCCTCACTTAAAGTCCAATTTGTTTGTTCTGTTTTTATTTCTTGTTTCTAATTGATTGTTTTTGTACGGTGACCCTGAGAATGAATTACTATTATTACTATGTTGTCAATATATTGTAAGGCCAGTCCAGGACACCTTATGTCAAAGGCGATGTATTAACAGATATTACGAAGCTACAAAGGAGTAATCTGCCAAAACTTTATGTAGACGTTCTCTCGCTTGATGTTGAATTGAAGTGCACAATATGTCTATGAAATAGCTGCACATGAAAGGATGAAGATACCAGTGCAGCAATGCACCTCATCAAAATTCAAGTCATGCCCTGTTTGCTTAAGTGCACGCTGTCTTAAATAGTCTGCTACACACTGCTTTCACGTAGACGCTGGCGACATGTTTACTGCCAGCATGCCACTGCAACATCTGCACGTGAGGTGTGATGTGGAAATAGAAAAGATGCTCGAAATTACGCAGTTTTTCTCGAACTGATCAGTTAGAGGTGTCAGTCACAGTAAAACACAAAAAAGGGCTGGTGAAAGATTAAATGTTTCATTCTTCGTGGCATATCAAAGCGCAGCATGTTTTTCCTGTGTCATAAAAGATAACTAGGAAGCGCGACAGACTGTTGGGAAGTCATTCATTATTCACATTGGGACTCTGGGAGTGAGGGAGAGAGAAAAAGAAGAGGGTGCAGAGAGTGGTGGTCTAAGAGGAGAAAAGGAAGGAGGAGCTAGGTTTAAATGATTGCTATGTGTTGGACCAATAGTGGCCAGGCAGGGGAGGTCCTAATCCCAGTGATTGACATGTTATTGAGTCTGAAGCAGAGATGGTAAACAAGTCCTCTCTTGAGCAGGCGTTGGGAGGGGGAGTCGTAACCATAGTGATTAAGCATTGCTTTTCCACGGATTCAGAGGAACCATAACTTACGGAAAACCTTGAACAGTCCGTCACAACAAGCTCCTGCCACTACAAGCTTTCATGTTGTTATTCCTCCAAATAAGGCTGACAATTCCATAGAGGATTAGTTAACTAGTTCTATTTGTATAAAGACAATATTCATTTGTCTTTATGCAAATTCAGCTACATTTCAACTGATAATTTACTAAAATATAGTAGTTTTAAAAATTGGGAATATCACTGCTGTGATTAATTTGCAAAAAGATAAATACAACATGTGAAAAAGTATTATCCCCCTAAAGATTTCTTCTATTTTTGCTTTATATGCCACACTTACATGCTTCAGATAATCAAACAAATGTTAATAGAGAGAGAAAAACGTTGTTTTAAGTTGAGAACTTCAAAGCAATCAGGCTCTATGTGAAAAAGTAATTGCTACCTAAACCTGTTAAGTAGCAGGTCACTCTTGATGGAAACAACTTCTAATAAACAACTGCACTAACTAGCAATTAGTTTTGTTTATATTGCTGTGAAGTACTTTTGACCCGCTCTTCTTTGAGTGTTGTTTTAATTTAGCCACGTCAGAGGTTTTACTAGCAGGAAAGGCCTGCCACAGCATCAGATTTTAGTTCCGTCTTTAAATAGGCCCCTTCTAAATCTTCATTCTGTAATCTTTTATTTTGGTTTGTTAATTAGTTAGCTAATCAGAAGTCGATGTTCTGCTGGGCTTTGAATCACTGTCCTGCAGCACAGCCCAACTGCAGGGTAGGGATAGGGTTAGGGTAGGGTTAGTCATTCAACCCTAACCCCATCCCTAAACCCAGACCATCACACTACAACAAGAAACGTTTGATTTTGAATTATGTTTTTTTTTTTTTTCCTCCAGATCCTGAATTAGTTTTATTCCAGACATAAAGGAACACAGTACTTATCAATTACTCCAGGTTCAAAGCTTTGCAAAACAGGCCTAGCCTTTTGTGTGTTTCTTTGTTAGTCATCTCTGAATTTCAAACTTTCAGGGTTGGAGACAAACCCATCATCCCTAATCTATACCAACATATTCCCAGCATTTCAAAGGTCCAGAATCACTGTACTTTCTTTTTTTTTAATCTAATATTAAAGTTTGCATCATGATCTGAAACATTTAAGTGTGACAAGAAAAGCAGAAAAAGCATCCGTAAGGATGAAGATAGAATTTCACAGCCCTATAGGTCCATTAAGACTTGATTAGATTTATCTCCACTTCACCCCCATTCCACAGTCTATTCCCTCTGCTATACACCACACATGCTCTGTGAGGACAAGAAGCTGAGGTCAGGTTGTGACGTTAGTAGAAGAGGTAGCAGAGCAGACATGCAGTAGCAAACATCAAGCCCACCACATGCTACTGCAGAAAGAATCGTGGGCTGACTCCTATCTCCCTCCAAGCCCAACTCCCTGAGCTGCACAAGTCCACATCCTGATCCGGCAACCCGATCTTCCCCAGGAGCACCCCTACCCCAACCCCCGAACTGGTGGATCACTCCAGACACTTGTTTAAACCACATCGGCCCAGACAAATGAAGAAAAAGATGCTTTCTCCAACTCACAGCCAAAGGGAAACCGCATCACAGACTCGTAGTACTGCTACAGTGATAACAGTCTCAAGTGCTAGGCTGGGCTGATTTAATCTAAGGTTGTGTTTTTCACATTTAGGGCTGTGTTCGCCTGCCTGAACAAGTTCAGCCAGATTTACTGTTCTGCTGACTGGAGTGGGTTTTATTTGGAAGGCGTAAACTAAAAGTGATTTTCTCATGCGGACAGCTGGCTGAGATGAGATGGACTGTGCACAGAAATGTGTGTGACTGTGTTTCCCAGTCTCTTCCACTCCCGTGCCTTCTAAAGAGCAGCAATGTGTTTTTCACACAACTATGCGCTGGTCTGTGTGTTCAGGCATGCGTGGCATTTCCCCCCTCACTTGAGCTCAGTCACAACAACAACAACAACACACGCACACCTTCCTTTTGGGCCTTAGGGCTTGGTCCAGAATGCAGCTGCTGTTGATTGAGTGTGGTTACTAAAAGGGCAAAGGTATGCAGCACCTCTACATCTGCCAGAATGTTGAGCTTTTGTCTCTGTAGAAAAACATTACAAGTGTTGAAAACACTGGAAAATGTGACTAAGATTGGTTTGAATAAGTCTGTTCCAAACATGGTGAGGAATACAATCCTGACAGATGTTCTCATAATCTTTGGCACTAAAATCTAAGCAAAATCAAATAGCACTGTGAATAAATGAATCTGTTCTCATCTCCAATATAATGTAAAGAAGCCAGTCAGGTAAAATCCACAAAGTTGTGTTCTGCACTGATTAGAGAAATCAAATTAGTGCAGCTGTTTAAGTCTATTCGGACCTGACTTTTGCATGCTGGAAATACCTCCCTCCTAGCTCATTTCTCCATGGAGTCTTATCTGCAGCTGAGATGGCTCTCGGCAGCAAAACTCTTTGTTAAACCAGGAATCTTTCCAACTTATTTTGAAGATTGACACAGGCTATAGACCCTGTGCAGCATGAAGTCACAAGAAACTGCTGTTCTCTCAGCTTTTCCCTCAGTGTTGGTGATGTCGTGGTTAGCAAAACAACATCAACACTGGATAACCAGAAGAGTACAGAGATTTAAAATGTGTTCTTGTACATATCATCATCAAAATATTAGAGTTTCAAAACAGCTGAGGACTGTTTCGGATGCAATATTTGCAAATTGGTATATTCACTGTTTCATAAGTTTACATTTTGTAGAAGAGACGTGTATTTTGTCTGTTGAATGGAGTCTTACTGCGATAGATGCTCACACCTGACACAAACTGTAGCGCCAGGGATAGTAAATGTAAATAAGGATTTGAAAGATTTATAAGAAAGAGAGTAGTGAGCGAAATGTAGATAAGACACAGCTGATATCACTGTAATTATAACACTCACATTGCATGATTTTTTTTTTCAATAATACAGATCATACACATCTTTCCATTTCCTGACTATACCTTTGAACCATACCAATGATTTAAAAACATATGAATGATTAACTTATGATAATATCTTTTAAAAAGGAATTTTGTATGTTTTGCCATATGTATATGACATAATTGTCCAGTTTCTTCTTAGCGATGAGACAGCATTTTATTCTATATTGACTCCCATACGCTAACAGGGTTTTATTAACAAGACATGTCCTGCAAGATTTCCTTGCATATTTTTAGGTGTTTCCTTTGTTGAAAAATGTTTTTTAAAAATACCTAACTTCCCATATTTGCTTTGTTAAATGCAGCATGTTTCCTGGCAGCACTGTGTGAGCTTGGCTGGTGTTTTTTTTTTTTGTTCTGTTAGTTGGGTAACTGGTTGGGAAATTATGAGAGAGCGCTAAAAGGACCTCCAGAATAGGCAGAGTCTTAAAAATACGACACTGCAAAAAAACACAAAATTTACAACTTATCGCTCAGTTTGCCTTTGGTTCTGGATATTTGAAGATGCAGTGAAGCAGCTCAGCGGAAATCTTCAGCCTCTAATAACAAACACTAATTTCTCAACTACCACAGAACTTCAACAAGCATCTTTTTGGCTCCTCTTGTTTCAGACAAAATGTTTCAGGAGACCACATGCATCACTCTGTTTTACATTTTTACTCTGTCTTAAAAAGTCAGCCTGTAATCGTCAGAGCATCCGAATAGTGGTGGCTCAGATGCCAGGGCCTATTTTTGTAAATGATCATGTACAACTTTGCGACAAATGTTGCCCAGTTTTTATCCTGGCACGCTGTCTGGCACCGATCTGCTCTGCTGGCACGATGTCTGGAGCTATAATGACACATCTTTCTTTAACATCGACTTCAAGGAGGTCCTAGTTGTGAATAAAAATAGCAGCAATTTGCCTTAAGCAAAATTTTAAATAAATAGTGGGAGAGTTTTTACTCACTATTTATTCCAGTTTAAAGTTTAGTTGTTATCCTTATAATAAATTACATTTTTATATACTTTAAATATGTAAATGTTGCCAGGTAAGTGGCACTACCAACACAATTTACATAGTAATTTCTGTCTAAATGTAGTTTTCATGTTCTCAAGCAGCAGTGATTGGCTGGTGGTACACACAGACCACAGTGAAATATTTTTGCTCCCTTGTTCTGTCTTGAACATGACAGATGTTTCGCTTTTTATAGAGCAGTGAAATCTAAATGTAAATGACCTTTGTAAGGAGAAGTAATGTACTACTGCAACTCTGTAAATTAAAAAAAATCTCACAATAATTAATTTTAGTATTTAACTCCAAATGTACAACTTTTATTTAATTGTTGTACATGACAAGGGCTTATTTTTATTATTTTTAATCATTAGAAATTACAACTAATAAATACCTAAATTAATTTTATCAGAAATTTTGAACATCAATTCAAATTTACTGAATTATCAAAAATAAAACAAAAATGTTGGAAAGATTCTCGGACATTTTTTCTTAAATATTTAAGTATTTTTCCTGAGGTGTAGCTATTTTTTTAATTTGT
>CAEFZX010006671.1:0-30124 GCA_903066825.1 Alfaro cultratus
TTAGAAGGCCTAACAAGAACACCGACATGCTGAAAAGGTTGTTGGTACTACCAGGGAGAGAACTAAAACATGCAGGATGCCGGCCCTCGAGGACCGACTTTGGGCACCCCTGCCGTAGCTTAACAGTAGAGCAGCTCTGGTGTCGGAGTTCTAGTTCAGTTGACTGTTCAGGTTCAGAGTTGTTGCTTTTAGAAAAATATGTCCGTGTTCTTTAAGTTCTCCGTGTTATTTGGTTGTATTAGTTTTGCATGCTTGTTGTGAAGCAGGACGGTGTTTACAGCAGTGTGTTCAGGTGAATCAGCTGCTCGGCTGTCTGGCTCTGCTCTCTCGTTCCCATAAACTTCTAAACTCTTTCAGGCTGAATACAGAAGTGATTCCATGGAAATAACACAGGAGGCTCCTTTATTTAGCGTCCGTATCCAGCTGGTAGTTTTAGGCTGAAGAAGCTGATTCGGAGTGAAGTGAAGGCTGCAAACTTTGTTGTGCGGCGTTAGCTTTAACTGGTAGCGATGAATATTTACAAGCCACCGTCTAATTAATTCAGGATCGTTTGGAAATCCATGAAAACCTAAAAGCTCATTATATTAGGAAGACAACAATGTTCATTGTGTTGCTTTATTTGCGTCTTAAATAGGACTTTGTCTTTTCTAGTTGTTACGGTAACTAAAACCGGAAACTTTGAGTCTGACTGGGATGTGAACTCAGTTTCCGTTTCCAGGACTGATATATGTGAATAGGTAACGCCCTCTGTCGGTCGCACTGAAAATAACCTGTGATTTAGCTGCTCTTCCTGATTAATTATCATGTGTTTTATAACATTAACGGCTCTTATTGGTTGCATTTCATTTGGGCACAAACAGTTTATTGATTGTGAAATGAATTAAAGAGTAATTATTCTTCTTGTAATATTTAAAAAAGATAATGCCTTTGCTATAATCTAATAGGAAAAGCTAAAATCTTTGCGATCAAGAGCTCTCAGAAATTGGACAAGAGGTTTCCATAACCAGAACAACTCCTCAGGTTTATACATTCAGCCTTGAGCCCAATGAAGTGAAAAAGCAGTTTTTCACTCTGCTTTTTCACAGCAGAGTGAAAAACTCTGCTCTGAAAAACTCCAAAATAACTCCAAATCATTTACGTTATTTGGAGTTAATCTTGCACTTTAAAACAAAATCGGAAAAGAAATAAAATGGAAAAGCTTGGAGGATGCGGGCATCGATCCCGCTACCTCTCGCATGCTAAGCGAGCGCTCTACCATTTGAGCTAATCCCCCACTGCTATATCCTCCAGACCATGTCACCTATTTCACCAGAGAAGGGGGAAATGGTTTGTTCTTGTCCCATTCTAGTGCTCTTGGGTGGCTGACGCCATTCTTTCTTCTACTACTTCCTGAAGAAAGTTTAGTCACGGCGCCTGAGAAATGTCTGACCTCATCTGCGTCACCAGGCCCGTTTAAAAACCTTACAAAGCTTCCAGACCTGAATTAGCAATACGGTACTGTCATTCACTTTCCACTCACAGCAATCACCTGATTGGCTAATGGTAGACCGGGGACTAATCCCATTGGCCAGTGACGCCAAAGGCGGGAGCTCTCAGGCTGCTGGTGAAAATAGAAATGACAGCAGGAAATAAACTCAGAGGTTAAAGCAGGAGGTTGTTTAACACTTCAGAGATTACCTGTCTGGACATTATTAATATAAATTAATACATTACTCCGAAGTTACATGTCACCTGGACAAATTCTCTTCTGGAGAAAGGTTTGATTCTCAGACAAACAGATTTTGCTCTTTGATCACAATAACAGGAATAATGTTTGAAAGCCTCACAAACTATCTGTACCAGCTGTCAAGCATGGTGGTAGGATCATGCTGTGATGCTGCTTTACTTCCAGTGGCACTGGTGCAGCAGAAACCTCTACATCACATTTTCAGATAAACTGTGGTGGACCTTGTCAACAAGACAAACTACAGAAATGAGGTGAATCAGGTGGTCATATGGTGTAAGTCAAGCAATCATCAACTAAACAGAAAATGAGAAAAACAAGCCAAACAGTAGAGAGAGTGAGCAGTACCAGATTTCAATCCTGAAATGCTAAGCGACTCAAAAAAGTCAGTTTGCAACTACGTCACCTAATCATGTAGAGGCGCCAATGAACGTAGCAACTCCAATTGTTTTCCCAAGTTGTTTTTGCCAGTATAGCCGTTAGGGGTGTAGCAATACAATAATCTCACGATACAATACGATATTCTGATCACGATATATGTATCACGATATTTGGCAAACTATATGATTCGATGCACTTTTGCGATTTTCTGAAAGCTTTGAGAAGGACAGAGTGATTTTAGTGACATTTTGTGTTCCATAGACTTGAATTTAATTAACTCAAAACTGATTGAAAGCACCAACTACACCGGTGTTTCCCAACCCTGGTCCTCAAGGCTCACTGCCCTGTATGTTTTAGGTATTTCCTTGCTTCAGTCCTATTGATTTCAATTGATGACTGATTAACAGGCATTTGCTGAACTGCAATCAGTTGAATCAGGCACATTAAAGCAGGGAAACCGCTAAAACATGTAGGACAGTGTGCCTTGAGGACCAGGGTTTGGAAACACTGAACTACACAATAGCTGACTGATTGGACAGAGTCTAACAGTCTACAGCTGGACAAAATTAATCAAAGATGCAGTGAGAAAATTAGTTTCTGTCATTTAAATCATGTGGATTTGACATAAAACTCAAAGTTTCAACAGTGATCCGGGAGCTGAGTGGGGAGATTATGGCTGTAATCTGTTTACTACTAGCTGCTGGGGGAGTGGCTCTGCCTCACCCCGTAGTGATCGACTCCTCGCAGCTGCGCAGTGCTGCCATTCCCCTGCTTGGATCTCTGAGTAGCTCCTCTCAGACCACCAGGATCTCATTGTACTCTCAGTCTCTGATACTGTGTCAGTTGCTAATAAGAATGATCGATCCGCCATCGTCATCATGGAAATCCTCACTGCGCCCAGACTGGGGGTTTCCCCTCTTCGTTTTCCAGCTCAAAACAGAACCATTGCCTGCTGCGTGTTCTTTCAGTCCATCGTTATTTATTGCAGATTTGAGATTTCCAAAAACAAAGCAATCTAATGTTGCGTTTCATTTTTTACGTTTGGAAGCTCATTTTCTTTCACATAACTGGAAAAGCTGTTTTTGATATTTCTCTGACATTTGGAAAAATATGGTTTACTTTAGCATAACTCTGTTTTACTTGGCCTGTTAAGACAATTTAAAAACTGGTGTGTAGTTTATAATGTGCACTTTAAGCACAAGTTGAAAGTGAGACTGGGGGAGGCGGAGTCTTGCTGCTATGCCGTCACAAACCAGACATGTTAAAAAGACGGTAAAGCCTATGGACCCCTTGGTTTAACGCATCGATACTCACGGATGAAAAATTGATGATACCTGCCAAGGGTGGAAGGTATAGATTTATACATGGGGTTCTACTTTGCCAAATCAAGCTAATTGCCTGTGGAAGTAACACACTTAGTTGGTGATCATAGCGGTGCTAGCTGACTTAGATCTGACCCATACCTTCTCCCTGGACAATGATTTGATCAGATCACTGGCTTTTTCTGAGTTCAGGCCAAATGATTTATATCACTATGTCATAAACGGTGTTTCCTCTTACACCAGAGCATACTTAAATACCTTCAAAAGTCTAGATGCTACATGGCTACTAATGATTAGTTATGTACCTTCTCCACAACACAATATTCTATTGTCTCTTTCTTACTTATGAAGTGTATGAACATAAATTTTCTTACCCACGTAAAACATTTCAGCTGAAAGTCTGCGAATACATCGAGGGCTGCCAGTCATTATGACTGATGGCTACTAGCTATTGACGTCTTCTTTCCTCATGAATCTAATGTTTACAATAAATTGACAAGTTCAGTTTGCATTCTTGTCTCTTTGTGCAGTTGACTGTGAAACATCCTATTATGCTTTTTACAGTGAACTCAACTAAATAAAACCGATATAAGGCGACCAAATGCAACCAGACCTGCCATGTCATTCACTTGAGCTGATGGGAAAAATCAAACATCTTTAGAGAAAGACATTCAAACGTCTGATGACAAGGTTTCAAACATTCCTAGAGAAATCTAGGCAATATCTTATGAGGTTTTCTGAGTCAAAAAGTTGACCAACAGACTTGCCGTTGTCCTCAGAAGTGAGTGGAAACAGGACACTGTGAGTGTTTTACACTTGTGTAGCCCTGATTGTGAGGGCAGTCGTCCGGTTTGGAGTTCTTCAGGACATTTTCTCTGGTTCTGGTTAAGCTGATTTAGGAGTTATGAGTCAGAATGGCGTTTTGGTTGGGGTGTGTTCCTCTGTGAGTGATGAACCTCATAAAGAAATCTCTGCAAACATGTGCCACATGCCGACCGTCTCAGCTTTGTTCTATTTCTGCTGCAGGACTCGGTCATAGTCTGTATTAAGCAGCTGAACACACTCACACATACACACACACACACACACTGAGGAATGCATCTGGAACCTTCCTGCAGAGGCGTGTTGGGGTATAAATGCAACCAGGGACAGACATCTCTCAGACAAAGCAGCAGCAGATCAGAGATCCTCTCAGCTTCCAACAGACTCTCAGGATGTTGTGTCCCAGCGTCTTCCAGGCGACTCCGGCCGCCATGAGGCCCTTCCTGGAGCTGCACTGGCCCATCCGCAGCCTGTGGCCCGAGACCCGGCCGCTCTTCTACCAAATGGAGCAGGAGATGATCCGCCACATGCAGGAGATGAGGCAGAGCATGGAGTACATGGAGCGGCTGCACCAGAAGATTTTCGAGGAGATCGACCAGACTTCCTGCTCTGCGGGGGCTTTGAGGCCCATCGCCTTCCAGGAGCTGGGGAAGGACGGTGACACCTTCGCACTGAGTCTGGACACAGCTGAGTTTTCCCCGCAGGAGCTGTCTGTCAAACAGGTCGGCAGGAAGCTGCGGGTGAGCGGCAGAACGGAGAAGAAGCAGGAGGACGGGAAGGGCTCGTATTCCTACAGATGTCAGGAGTTCAGGCAGGAGTTTGACCTGCCGAACGGCGTCGACCCGGAGACTGTCAGCTGCTCGCTGGTGGGGGGGCGGCTGCAGATCCAGGCGCCCCGGGAGAAACCGCCAAGCGACGGGAAGGAACGGATTGTCCCCATCAACGTCACCTCTGCCCCGGCCATCACCTCAGAGAACAGCAGTCCCCCCGCAGAGAGCAGCCCAGCCGAGAAAAACTGAACAAAGTGACACATCTCAACAGATAACCTATCTACCGGAGGACCCAGGAAGTTTCTCTCATTGCACTTTGATTTTTAACAGCTTTAAAGTTGTTGCTTTTATAAAAAATAAACAGCCATTATAAAATGTCAAATATTATATTAACTAAACACTAAATAAAATTAAAAATACATTCTAAATTTAAATATAGATCTATTTATCTTTATACTTTTAGATATTTTTGTCTATAATCTGAAAACCAACTGTCAGTGAGGCATCTATTGATAGCAGGTCTATGAGCTGTTTAACCCTTTGTTCTTCTGACCTCAGGGCAGTTTGATAATGTTAGAGTTTTTATTTTTAATTTACTGAACTAAAGAAGTTCTTCATGCATGATCTTTGTTTTTGTTTATAAATAATTTCACTGTCGTGTTTTAACATTTCACATCAAAAATCTGCTGACCTCCTGACACAAACTAGGGTCAGAGCAGCAACCGTTGCTGTTCATCAACCTGGGGAGGGTCAAAGGTCATTTCAAGGATGCTCAGAGATATGAGCTCATCTCTGCAGATCTCAGTTAGCAGGATAAAGGTTAAAGGTCAAGACAAATAACTTGTATGACTGCTTGAAAGAGTTGAAGAAGAAAGCCTCTTTTCTCTAGAAACAAGATGGCGGAAGGGTTGAGTGTATCAAAACTGCAAAGACTTCTGGGACAATGTCTTCTGGACTGATGAGACCAGAGTGGAGACATTGGACCGTGACGAACAGAACCTAGGAGGAAGAAACCAAACCCAGCATATCAGCAAAACGGGAGAGGAAAATAAAACACAGGACACCATTTTTTCCACTTTCCTTGTAAAATAATTCTCAGTAAACTTAATTTATTCACAAACTGCTTTTCAAATTGTCATGTTGACATTTGTCTTTTCTGGTAAATCACGTACAATAAAAAACATTTCTAAAAGACAGGAGATGTCTGAGACTCTTCACTAACTATACATGACTACTCCTCATCCTTATGGAAACAACACGGTTTTCCAACTCGATGTCTTCATGTCGACACCTTTACTGCGTTCAGACATCAGATTAGAAATATTAAGAAAAAACAGCAGAAAATGATCAACAGAAGGACTAAAAAAAAATTAACAGCTACAGTACACGTTTTCCTTTTGTTCTGTTGGTTTATTCTTTTCCCTTTATTCTTTTAAATGTGGTTACAGGATAACAGAATACGCTCAGTTAAGGCTTATGTTGGATGCTATGCATGATATTTAACAGAAACAGATCGGGTGGATGAAGACAAGGGGGTGAATGCAGCGAACATAAGAAATGAAGGCATTAGATCTTCTAATGATGAGTTCCTGTCATAAAGTGTTTTCCGCCCTGAAATCTAATCAGGATTTTCTAAGTTTTCAGGTCTTATTGGGATGTTGCGTTGTGTCGCGCACTCCAGGAAGTACGTAAATAACTGCAATCCTAAACGGGGTTTTTCACCACATGCTTGTTCAGCAGGAGGAATTGACTCAATACAATCTACAGTTTCCTTTGAGAGAAAACTTTTTACCAACTAAACTTTACTGCATTGCTTTATAAATAGGAAAAAACAGGACTATACTGCACTGACTGAGTGCAGTGATGGCTGACCAATCAGCCCATGCTAACAGTTGGAACAAAAATATTCTCCTTCAGAATTTAAATCTCTGAGATGTGGACCTCTTGGTGCAAAAGCAAAAACATAGGGAAGCTAACCATAAGCAGTTAGAAAAATGTCTCTAAAGTTTGAAAACGGCTTGACTAACAGGGATGTTTGATATTTCTGTTTTGATCGAGGACTCTGTTTTACGGGGACACTAAG
This sequence comes from Alfaro cultratus, assembly GCA_903066825.1. Classification (NCBI taxonomy): domain Eukaryota; kingdom Metazoa; phylum Chordata; class Actinopteri; order Cyprinodontiformes; family Poeciliidae; genus Alfaro; species Alfaro cultratus. Next base: position 7,102 of record CAEFZX010006671.1, read on the forward strand.
CGGTCCTCTACCCACCGATGGAGGACTCTGTGTTTTACGGGGACGCCATGTCCAGACCCGTCTTTCAGGGTCTGGACATGACTCCTTGTGACTATAAGACCACCTTCTGACACATTTTGTTTAATTTATGTGTTCAGGTTTTGCTTCAGCGTTTGAGGGAAAGTATCTCAGATACAGTAAATAAATGTTACATGAGGAAACTCTGCTTACTTTGCAATTACTTCATAAGTTCAGTTAAACTTCGTCTATATTTCACCACTGCCTTAACATTTACAATTCTTTATTTTACAGCAAAATACAGGTTTAATTTTAACATTATCTTAAAGGAGTAGTTCAACATTTTGATAAATAATCTTATTTAAATTTGTGCCAATGCTGATCTGCTAATCTAGCCACGGTGGATAGACAGCCTTGAAGTAACGCATTTCCAGCCTCCTTATGCCCAAAAAACCACTAGCTGATCACGTTTTGCATTAAAGGATGGTAATATAGTTGCTTCAGTTTTGCTAATATTATTTAGCAAACCGGCCAATGTCTGTGCTACTAGTCTATGGTCACATCATTGTCCATGTATGGCAAATAAAAAAAGTCATAAAGATGTAAATGAAAGTTTTTATAAAGGCAGCAGACAGTCATTAGCTTCCAGACGTGTTTACGACCTTCTCAGCTAAGATGAACCTGAAAGGCTGCAATCAGCTGTAGAGAGGTGGAGTAGAGATGATTTCATGCTTCAAGTTATAGTTGGGATTAAATGATATAGATGCTGCATGAAAACTCATGGAAGACCCTTCTAGCTCCGCTGATCACGCCTCCACTCCAGGATTCAAAGCTTAGGCACAAACATGAGGCTAAACTGTTCCTAAAAACATTGAACTGTTCCTTTAAGCGTTTTAAATTAAGAGCCCACAGCAGGCAGAAATGAACTACCTCACACACACAACCCAGACATTCAGGTAGCAACACTGCCCCACAAAGGCAGACAGCAGCAACTGCACGGCAAAAAATCTTCCTTATTAAATGATCACCAACTCTACTGGTCTAACAAAAAGGCCTGCTTTTAACTGTAGAAAAAAATAAAATCGACAAGGTGTGTGATAATTAATTATTGTAATTTAAACTATAAAATGGATAAGTATACAATTAAATGTTGATTTATCCCCAAACACACAGGATTAAATTTTCCTTCTGATATAAAACAGATAACGGTTTGCAAATTAGCGTTGCGCATTAGCTAATTTTTCTTTTCCCAGATCATTGTCATGAAGTGACCGGACTATATTCTGAGTTTCAGCCCAGTTTATAACTGCTATGTGGATCTTTGGAGGGCAGAGATACTTCATAGTACACAGACACACAGATGATGTTAGGTTTAAATTATTTATAAAAGTTTAACAGTAAAGTAGCCACAGCAGAATGCCGAAAGTCCACCAACCAGCCTCTAAACAACTTCGGCTTGAAAACGGTATAAAATCTTGTTTTGATACATTTAAGGGTGTTTCCCAATCTCAGATGCTGAAATACATCATATTATGTTCTTTCTTATATCAAAAATCATCTTTATCATTGGATTTTTTTTTCTGAGTTGATCAAAACCCAATAAAGGGAAATAAAATCACTGTGTCCCTTTTATGCGTCAAAGCTAACAGAAAAGCTGCTAAATAGAGACTGGGCTGGATTATCCAACTCTAACAGGTGAAAACAATGTCATAAACCTGGCAGGATGTGAAACAATCAGCTCAAACGACCAGTGAAACTAAAATGCTTAACAGTTTCTGTGACTTCTCAGTGCTCAGATTGAATCCAGATTAAGTGGTTCTGTCAGATTAACTAATCACAGTTCAGCCTGGATTGTTCATTTGTGACTCAGATTTTGAAAACAACTGGAAAAAATTTTGCTTCTTCTGCCATTTTCAGTTTATATTTGGATCCTACACAGACAAATAAAGTTACAACAATAATATTAAATATTTGTATTGCCCTCTACTGGCAGTGGCTGACATTACATTTAAGATTTACCAGTTAAAACAAAAACACCCTTGTCATTTTTACACAAAGTAAAAATTTATAGTTTTAAATCAAGATTATTTCACCAACCCCGTAAGACTCCAGTAATAAATCTGCTGAAGTCTTTCACTGAAAACTTGAGGGAGTTTGTTCCTCAGGATTAATTTTTCCGCTGGAGATTAAAACTCTCCATGTTCATTTAAATCCCAGATTCACCTTTTTCTGTGCCGAATTTAACAGATTCTTGGCTGTAATTTGCATTTTATTGCAATCTAAAGTTTTTTTCAAGTTCCTTTTTGAATCCAAAGTTAATTCTCAGTTTGTATTTATATATTATTTCCATTAGTTCATAAATAATTTGTTGGTTTTGTGGCAAGATTACAGAGCTTAAAACTGGAGATGAATTAAAGTTTCTGCTTCACTCAACAGAAAATAACTAGAGCAGTTTTTTATGGTTTAATCCAAACCTAGATGACTGAACGATTTTAATTAAAAACCCAAACTGTCAGAAGAAATCCATTGGATTCAATCTAAACACAGGTCACAGGACCAGCAGGGTGTGATGTCACATACACACGCACACACACTCAGTTGTAGTGTTTTCAGTGACAGTTGTGTACAGCAGGAATGTGCGAACACTCGGCTGAACAACAGCATCAGTGGCTTTTTGCCCTCAGCGACGACTGACAGGCGCCGCCGCAGCGACCCTGAACGCATCACCACGACCGGGTCACATGACTGCAGCAACGGAAAATCATTTATTTTTGGAGGAATTTAAATTCAGAAATCTGCAAGTTTTTCATCATTTAAAGGCCCTCGTGATTAAATTATATTTTAGACTCTTGATTGTCATTAAATGCAAAACTAACTTTTTAATCTCTATTTCAGATCAGAACTCAACCAGTTCTTTATATGTATGAGAGTATTTATGTTTCATTTCATCTTTGGTGTGATTATTCTGGGTTATGTTTCTGTGGAGGTTCAGGACCGTCTGGGTCGGCCGCTGCAGCGCCTCGTTCGCCTCGTCAGATGTGTTGGAAGTTACCTGGACCGGAGCTGGTACTGGTCCAACTGAAACGGACCAGTCTGTCCAGGTCTGCCGGCCGCCACATCATCACTGTTGCCAGTAATCAGCTCGTCCAATGGGAGAAGATGTTGTTCCTGAGAGCTCTGCTGATTGGTGGCGAGAACTCGCCGAGTGTTGAGAAGATGGTGGGACAGGAAGAAGGGCTGGGGTCAGGTCATTTCAAAATAAAACTCAGTTAGAAAACAGAAACAGAGAACAGCCTTCATTTACAACAAGTCAGTTTTCTTCTATTAAGTTCAGGTCCAGTTCTGTACAATCCCTCTCAAATACGGCCTGCTGTGCCGCCTCACGCTCCTCCGCCTCCTCCTCTTCGTCCTCATCGTCTTCACGGCACTCCTCGTCACTCTCGCTCAACGGCCCGATGCTGGTGCGGCCCAGGCACTCGGCGGGCGAGCAGGAGCCCCGAAAGTCGCCCATGAAGGCTTCCATGCCCATGCAGACGTCGCCGCCACAGGCTAACCTACCGCCGCCGCGCTCCAGGCACTGCGGGTCGATGCTGCGCGTCTGCAGGGATGAAAGGAGGCAGTCAACAGGTGGAGGGGCTAAACACGGTGGGGAAAAAGAAGCTAAACACAGAGATAAACATCTAGCTTAGCGTCTTTAACGTCTAAACTTGTTAAAGACGCTAAGCAAAAATATAAGCAAGGAGCTAAGCTCTGCATTAAAGTCATTATAATGCAAGAAGAAAGTCATAATGAGAATAAAGTCGTAATAACACGATAAGACGTAGCGAGAATAAAGTTGTAATAAGACAACGTCCTAATAACATGATAAAAGTCATAACATGAGAATAAAATAATAGCATAAAGTTGTAATAACAGAATAAAGTCATAAGAATACATTTGTATTATTAGCAGAATAAAATAGCAAACACGCCAACCAATTGGCTACCTGCGTCATCTTGGTGAAGTCGAGGACGGGCCGGGCGCAGGGTCGGTCGGGGTCGCGGCGCCGCTTCAAGCCTGGCTTCAGCAGCAGTAGGTCGCAGGGCTGCGAGTGGCAGCGCGGCAGCTGCGGTGGGAGACTGCGGCGGAGAGAAGACGGCGTGCTGCAGGCGGAAGAGGGCGAGGGAGGTACCGGCCCCCCAGCGGCGGCTCCGGCAGCGGCGTACCCCGGCGGGGGCGGAGCCGCCTGGCTGGGGACCGGAGGTGGAGGAAGGAAGGTGGAGGCGGCCGAGTCTCTGATGAGCACCGGCGAGAGGGAGAAGCGCCGCTGGGGGGGCGGAGGCGGGTGCAGGGGGGAGGGCGATGAAGAGCAGGAGGAGGGGGAGGGGAAAAAGCAGCAGCAGGCTCCGCCCCCTGCCGCCGCCTCACTGGGATCCCAGGGGAAGCTCCATGGCAATGGGGAGTCCGGCGACAGCGCCAGGCTGAAGAAGGTGGGGCTGGAAGAGGAGTGCAGCGAGGAGGTCAGAGAGGAGCTGGGGGCGCGCAGCGGGCAGGCTCCACCCCCCGCCATGCCCACACCCCCTGCCGCTACCGCCACACCCCCGCCCGCCACGCCTCCACCTGCGCCGCCGTGGCACTGCTGGCGGCTGACGGGAGTCCAGACGCGAGAAGCACTGGGCCGCCAGGTGTAGCGGCAACGCGATAGGTCCTCCGGCACCGACAGCGAGCGGCAGTGGCGCTTGGGGGGCGGGGGGGGCGGAGGGGGCGGTCCAATCCCCGGGGGCGCTGCCGCAGCCCCAGACAGGGACAGCTCTGACGCCGAGGTGCTGGGTGCCAGGGGTCGCTGGGTCTCAGAGGGGCCGCCCTCCAAAGGGTCGCCGGACTCCTGAAGGTGGGCATCGGGGGGCACAAGGGGCACGGGGCCGGGGGGGAAACTAGAGCTCAGCAACCCCCCCTGCAGGCTGGTTTTAGAGGGAGGGCAGAGCTGCCAGTAGCTGCTCTCTGGGGAAACACAAACAGGAAGTGATTCTACTGAGATCAATTTCATTTTAGGTTTTATTCATGCTACAAACTGAACTAATGATAATAACCCAAATAAGCAGAAATCTTTAAAGCAACCATGACAGTTTTCTGCCATACCTTCCTTCCTCTGTCTCCTCACTCTGATTTTTTTTCCTACTACTCTCCAGTTTACTAACTTCGTTTTCTCTGTTATTTTTCTTTCCACAGAAGTGACGCCTGGTCTGGCCTTCTGATTGGCTGTAGGGCTGGACTATTAATCAATAACAATATATATCGCAATAGACACGTGATCAATATCTACAGATAAGACATTTGACAGAATATTCAACAAATGGAATATTCACAGAACTCCGATCAGGAACCGCACGGTATTCTGGGAAATGTATACATTAGTTTCTCAAACTCTCACAGCCAGTTAAGCTAGCTGGGTGGCTTCAAATAACTCACTCATTATTTGGTTGCCTAGCAGCTCACTTACTGGTTGCCTAGAAACAACCTGCTGAGTAATTTACATGGTAGCAGTTTAAGGTTTCGCTGTGCTCATAACTAGTGGTGGACATTTTTGTATCGTGATAAATTTCTTATAAGAATTTTTATTTATGGTTCTTGCGTTACATTGTAATTAATTATGTTTAAAACCTTCCAAAGCTGTTCTTATTGTCGGGTTTGTTAGTTTTACTATTTTCTTCACAATAAAAACATCAATAAATACCAATAAATTTGAAAATGCAGTTACATAAATCACACTTCTCGCATTACAGATTGGGAATATTTTTAAAGAGCAATCTTCGTGTTTGTGGGGCTGTAATTGCTGTGACAGTTACAATCTTAAGGTTAGCTGAAACAGATGTAATAAATAGTTCTTATTGTCGCTTTTATCGTTATCACAATACCACAAAATACCGTGATACTCATATTGCCCAGCTCTACTCAAAACTGCTTAAAAATAAAAAAAAACTAATCGCCAGAATAGTCGATAAATACTCGATTGCTAAAGTAATCTAGTACTTCTTAAGCCTCCTGCCTGAACAGTGGGCTGCCACCTCGGCCAAACACTCACCAGGCATCAAGCCATCTGGGGGCCAGCACTGTGGGAGGGTTTTCGGGTCCAGCAGGGACTGGAAGAAAAAGCTTTGGTCTCAGTGAAACTCTCGGATCTGAATGTTCATCTGGGTTTCTCTGACCGAGTGACTCACCAGGTAGTAGTCCCCCGGCTGAGCAGGGTCGCCTGCCAGAGTCTGTTTCCTCAGGCTCTCCACCAGCAGCGAGACCACAGCATGGTGGCAGCGGCCAAGGGGGCAGACGGGGGAGGGCAGCGGGGAAGAGGCGGGGTCAGGAGGGGGTAAGAACAGGGAGGAGAGAGGGGGAGGAGAAAGAGGGAAGGGAGAGCTCTGGCCGTGTTTTTTCCTGTCTGTTTGGTTCGTGGTAGGAAGGAAAGGGGAGGGGCTTAAGGCAGAGACTCCGCCTCCTTACCCCCTCAGGCCCATGCAGCCCCGCCCACTATTACAAGGGCATCATCATTCATCTGTTGCCCTGGGAACACACCTGGCGAAGAGAAACACACGTTCAAGTTAGCATTGAAGAATCAAACAAGAAGCTGAATTCATCAAGGCTTTTGCTCAGCCAACGAAACAAAGAAACAATGATAAAGAATGTTACAAATAGTTTAAAAAGAATGAAATGCAAATTAACCGCAGACCCAACAAGACCCTGCTACAACTAGCGCATGACTAGAATCAGATGTAACGGTTCCCATAGAGCCGAATCCAACGGTTCCCCTCAAGTATCCCTCTATCTGGATCCAACTGTGGCCCTAGAGGCGGATGCATCCTCTAGGGCGGTGCTAATGGGGCTTAAATGAAGGGCTAACACAAAAAAGGGGCATCAAAGGGGAAATAAAAGAGGTCATTTTAAAAGGGGGTGGCTTAATAAGACAGAAGGAAGATTGGTAGGTACCGGCAGCGACGCTCTCACTCTGGGATAGGAGAGAACGCATGCTGATCACGTAAAATAGCCTAACTTCCCATCATCAAAAGTCCTTTTTAAAATATTTTGTTTCCAAAAACAACATGACTGTGTTAAAGTTTATTAATTTTCCTTTCCAATGATACCAATTTTATGTATATTGAAGCAAATAAAACACTTCAATAGTTTTCATAAATGTCTTGAAAAGCCTGATTAGAAGGCATTATTTATGCTAATATGAACATTGTACTGAAACATTGTCCAAGAAAACGGTTCGGGCGTCGCGAACAAATGACCAAATGAGCCAACAGTGATATCATATTAAACCTTAAACTATATGCTTTCTAGACATACCCGGTTTGTCAAAGGTTATTTTTTTATTTATTTATTTTGTAAATCATAAAAGTGTCAAAACCTCCGAACAGATCGTCAAATAGCGAATGAATTATAAAAAATAAACCTGACAAACTGGGTATCAAAATAAAGATTAATTTGTGACCTTTAATATTATATTGGTGCCAAACCAGTAGAATCAATGTGCGTGACGCCCCACGCATATTAACACACAAAAGGACCTCCCCCGATTCGCCGCTTCTGCCTTTCGCTCCTTCTGTGAGCTAAATGTGGCTAGGTGGTGGTGAAGCTAGCTAAAAATGAATAACCGGAGTTTTAAGCCTCCGGCAGTTGGAGTGAACCCCTCCTGAGCTTTTTATCGTGTGCACGGTTTTACCGGGGACGCTGGTTTAACAGATTTTTTTGTGATTTTGCAAACTGAAAAGCGGACTGATCGCCCGGCTGGCTGATCGTGGCATCTGCCGCGCCGCGCCAAGTCTGCGGGAGGGGTAAACAGTTCAATCTAGTCGAAACTTTTACAAAAGAGGAGAAATTAAGAAAACAAGGTCGCTTCACCTCCTCACCTGAACATGGGGTTATCCATCCTCCTCCTCCTGTGGATCACACAGGTATGTTTTGCTTCCCTGCCCTTATTATTTAGTACAATAATTTTAAAACAGCGGTTTAGATCCGCTGTTTTTATGGGCCACTGGAATTGTGCATGACAATCTGTATATGTGTGGTTTAGGTTTGTGTTGATTTTGTGCGATTTGTTCAACAAGCACATGATCTGCGCTAGTAGATGTGCTCAGTGGCGGTTTCTGATATGCGCCATGGGCAACAGCCCAGGGCATCATCATGTGGGCCGCGGCATGATAAAGTGACTGTATCTATACTAAAATATAAATTCTGGACACTGTACTTTCTTTGGCACTTTTTCAGATGGTCGATACATTTTCCATAAAATGAGAAATCTAAAAAAACCCAATCTATTTTCTGCCAGCAATATAAAAAAACTACTAAAGATAGCCAATAAATGTTTTTATCTGATGCAGCCGCCTTGTTGACATCTTGGAAGGAAATTTCAATGGAATAAACATTTTGGTGTAAGTCAAAAATTCTCTAAAATTATTTTTTTTTAAAAAAACAAACAAGAAATCCCTATTTCCTACCAGCAATATCAAGGAAACTATTGAAGATGGCCAAAAATTGATGCCTTTATTTTATTCAGCAGCCTAATTTATCTGTAGTAGAGACGTTTTATGGAAATCTGATGAAAAATACAAAGTTGGGGAGTTGTCAAAAAATACTCAATTTTGAAAATAATGTTTTAAATTTTTTTCCGTCGGTCAAATTAGCTTTGGAAGCATTTTTGCGGCCTAATAATAAATAAATCTTAATTAAATAGTCCCAAAGCCCTACAAAAATTGTAGGGCTTTAGATCGGAGAGTTTCACTGAGACCAAAGCTTTTTCTTTCAGTCCCTGTTAAGACCAAATAGCAGGCCGGGCAAAATAGCTGTTGGGCTTGGTTTCAATATATATTTTTTAATATGGTATCCCAAACATGCCATGTCTGCTGTTAGGGTCAATATTTAAATTTGTTTTATTTTTTAAAATGACATTTTTTTAAAGTATCTTCATGTTTAAAGTAAGCTATTTATACTGTGCATTTTTATGTTTTGCGATGTGATTTATATATATTTAAAAAATGTCATTACAAATAAGTGTCAAATTGATTTATTTTTAAGTAATCGGCTTTCAAAAATCCCATCTTTTTCTACTCAAAGGTGGGTTTGTGGTAAGGTACACATACCCCTCAAAATCTCAAAAACTGTTAGACACAATGGGCAGAATTTTTTTTCTGCTCTTTTCTCAATAGAAAAATGCAGTTAGAGTACTAAAAATCTAAACAAAAAAAATTGACTGCCGGTACCTACTAACAGACAATGGCACTAATAGGCTAATGGGATGGATACAAAAGGGGTAGGAGGGCAAAATGGGGGTATTTTAGGGAAACAGGGCTAATTACATAGCTACCAGAGGGGTAATAATAACTGATGGGATGGTTAACAAATACCATAGGGGTTAATTGAGAGTAACAGGGACTAATTGAGTGGTTCAAAGTGGGGGTAACTGGACAGAAGGAGGATTAACAAGGAGACGGTACAACTGACAAGGCTAATGGGGCTAAAAGAGGGGTGCGAGGGCCAAATGGGGTATTTCAGGGTAATGGGGACTAACTACATAGCCAAGAAATCGGTAATAAAGGTTAATGGAGTGGCTAACAGAGGGGGTAACATTAACAGGCGTAAACTAGGGGTGACAATGGCTAATGGGTTATAGGGTACAGGGGTAACAGGGTGGCCAACAGAGGGGATAACACTAAGGAGAGCTTACTGGGAATTTTAGGGGCAAATGTGGGGGTGGTGGGGTGGGGTAATGGGTCTAAAATAATGCTAAAGGGTGTATGGGGGTGACAGAGGGGGTAACAGTAAAACAAGGGCTAACTGGGGGCTACTGGGTAATAATGGGGGTAAACAGGAGGCCCAATGGGAAGACTAATGAGGTGTTGGGGATAATGGGGTGCATCCAGGGGGCTAACCGGGGGTAACAGCAGCAACCAGAGCCCAGCTAGCGGCAGCTAATGGCGCTGTTAGCGGCACAGCCTGAATAAACAAGCGGAGATCCTCCGCTGATGCTCGGCTACAGGCCTGCTGCCTCCCCGCCAGCCTGGATGGTCACAGCGGCGCTGCTGGCGCACACAGGCCGGTCCGCGGAGCCCCTTAGCGGGGACACGGCAGGGAAGCACGCCGCGGACCGACCCGAACCACGACCGAACATGCAGTCATCCCCCCCTCCTCCTCCCGGGACCCAGCGGCAGCTTACCTGGTCTGGTGTCGAAGTGAGGCGGTTCCGGTGCTCGGTGTATTGACCCAGTATCACCGAGGAGCAGCGGCACCGAACCCACCGAAATGAATCAAAGCACGGATGATGTCGCTCGGCTCCGGTACCGACCCGCAGCTCGATTCTGATCTCAGCGCGATGTCTCCTAATTATCCAGCATAATAATGGAAATCCTGCGCTCACACGCCCGTGAGCGGCGGGCATTCATAAATAACATTTACGGTGCCAGGAGGAGGATGAAGAGGAGGAAGAGGAGAAGGAGGAGGAGGAGCGATGCTTCATGCTTCATCATCAGCACCTGCTCCTCTTCTTCTCTTATTTTACTCCTCCAGCTTCTGCAGACCGCAAAAAGCCGAACATCAGGCCAGAAATCCTGCAGAAATAAAAAATAATCCAGCTGGAGCGAAACAAGCCCGCAGCGCAGGGGATGATGGGAGCTGTAGTTCCCAGGCCGACAGCAGCTTGTTTACAGCAGCAGCTCTGATCCGCTGTCTCTTCCTGGAGGCTTTGGTTAAAGGACAAGCCTGCAGGAATCACAGTCTTACAGCTGAGCACCTCCACCCTCACCTGACCGTATCTGAACACCTCCACCTGTCTCTGCAGACACACACCTCCACCTTCAGAGCTACCAAAATACACATTACAGGTCAAAACAGAGCCAGAAAAAACTCATAACACATTAAAAAAGGTCGAAAATGGTCCTTAGCAGATGGATCAGGGATCCTATGCTGCAGGGCTGAACTTAGAAGGATAGGGGTCCCTGGGCTAGAGCCTGTTTTGGTGCCCTAACCAGAGAAAAAAATAATAGGTCTGGGACTTAAACATGTTTATTTTTGATTAATTACATAAATTTTAATGTAATTAATTGCATTAAAAACAAGATTAAAATAATTGTAACTAATCTTGTTTTTAAATAACCTTTGCATTTGCATGTTTCTGGTACACTCGTAAATTTGAAGCACAAGCGACATTCGTTAACAGCAATGGCCGACGAAGTGTCTTCTCTCGGCACACCAGGGGTTAATTTCTGCTTGTAAGCGATCTGATTGGAGACTGGAAAAGAATACTGTTGTGTTCAAGTTGTGCTAAAAGGTGTTAGCCTATCAGCAAAGCTATTTCAGCCTAAAATAGCATCTCAATGTTAACATGTAGCAGCTAATGCTAATGTCAGAGTCTAAAGCTTTAAAGAAGCTCCATGAGTGATCTTCCTGAAACACCGGAAAGATGAACGAATAGGAAAACACTTTGCTCCAATCTGATGCTTAAAGAATCTGAAGAACAGATTAAAGCAATAAATATCTGTCATGTTCAGCTCATGTCTGCTTATTCAATAATTTAGCAGCAAAGCAGTTTTTCAATTAAAAATGTTCCTTGTTTTGTATATAATTTAAAATACCGTATTTTCCGTACTATAGGGCGCACCGCATTATAAGGCGCATAGAATAGACGCTACAGTAGAGGCTGGAGTTACGTTATGCATCCATTAGATGGAGCTGTGCTAAAGGGAATGTCAACAAAACAGTCAGATAGGTCAGTCAAACTTTATTAATAGATTACAAACCAGCGTTCTGACAACTCCGTTCACTCCCAAAATGAATAAACAGCTGTTTCATTATTTTCCCTGAGGAAAAGTCAGTGACGTGGTATTTTCGTGACACAGTTTATTGTGACACAGCTAGTTAGCATGCTAGCGCTGTTGCTTTCATTCCAATAGTGATTGTACTGACACTTCTACTTGCTGCTCTCTGTTCAATGATCCAGTGTTCAAGTTTGTCCTCCAACTGTAGCCTCTCGCTTTGTTCCCTCAGAAACTCTGTTTAGTCTTCCAAAGACTAAACAGATGACCTGCGCCTTTATGCTTCTTCCACACCATTGACTCGTTAATGTTAAATTCTCTCGCTGCTGCTCTATTCCCGTGTTCTACTGTGTGACTGATCGTCTTGAGTTTAAACTCTGCGTCGTAAGCGTGTCTCTTAATAGGAGACATTTTGGGGTCTTTACACAGACATACAAATGGAAATAAAACGGCAGGCTTCGCGCAGTCATATATCTCAGCATGCGCCGCGCGCTTCTTCTTCTTCTTTAGATTTTAACGACAGCTTGCATCCATTATTGTTGCAGTACTGCCATCTATTGAATCCTAATATATATACCTCAAATTCTCATAATGAGCCCAGTATTCACCGCGTGCTTCTTCTTCTACGGGGGAAAATGAAGTTGGCGGCTGCTTACCGTAGTTGCGAGACCTGTTGTGGCTCAATATTGGTCCATATATAAGGCGCACCGGATTATAAGGCGCACTGTCGGCTTTTGAGAAAATTGAAGGCTTTTAGGTGCGCCTTATAGTGCGGAAAATACAGTATGATTTTAGACTCTGAAATTAACTTCATTAAAAAAATTACAATACATTAAGTCGGCCCAAACAACAGCAAAGTGTCCCACCTGAAATGGCTCCATGTTCAATACTGAAATATTTAAGTTCAAATATTTCAGTATTGTATACATTTATAGAAATATAACACTTTATGTGAGCTGCTCTGAGTTTTAAAGTTCGTAAAACCGTAACATGCCAAATCTTTTGGGCCACCCCCAAAATGTGAGGCCCTGGGCAACTGCTCCAATGAGGCCTCTGCAAAAATCTAGCTCAGATCTTCTAACTTGGAGGGAAAAAAAAATCTAAATGATCCATTTCTGACCAAAAGAAAACAAAATGGTGTATGTTGAAAAAGAAATGTTAAAGACCAACCACAATACAACATCTGAATAAAGAACTAACTCTGCATCCACTGGAACTTCAGTTGTAGAGCTGAACGATTCAGGAACATCTGGGCCATCCTTTTCTCTTCCAGAACCACCAGCACAGAGCTGGCTCTGCACTGGTAGCAGGACAAGAACATCGTCTCCCAGTAGTCCCAGTTTGAAGCAGAGATCAGGTCAGGCTTTAGGTTTAACTCTTTATTTACATCTTTATTAATCACATTTCACTTTACTCATAAAGCAGCACATAGCAGTAAAAGAAATCTCAGAACACAAAAGTGGCAGCATTTCGACTCCACTGATCAGGAGCTTCATTTTTTAAAAGAAACATGAGGAGGAGGAGCGGAGGATGAAGGTGAAGAACCGAGTGACGAACGGGACAAACTCGTGACGTTCCCTCAGTGAAGGATTCCGGCGTGATGCAGGTGACTGTGCTCATTCTGACGCAGTTCAACTAAAACTAGTGCCAACAGTAAGGCGTCCAACCGCCGGGGGCGAGGACCGGACCAGGGACGGGTCGTGCACCGCTGGCGGGTCGCGCGCCACCGGCGGTGACGTAGGTTTGTGGTGATCTTTAAAAGACGAGTGAGTTTCTGGCTCCAAAACCCCAAAACATTGGGAAGAGTTCAGGATCATCAGAAAACAGGTCAGGTCCAGTTCAGGCAACATCAGGTCCAACGTAGCTTGGATTGGGTCGTCAGTACGGATTCCAGAAGAGCTGGTCGGAAAACACAGGAACCTGCTGGTCATCAGAGCCGAAATCTGAGGAGACAGACCCGAGGAATAAGAGTTAAATTGTAGATCTGGAAAAAGGTTCTGGTCCGGTTCTGACCTACAGGAACAAAAATTAATACCAAAAGCTTCAGATTTTAATCTGCTTCCAGAAAAAGTCAGACGGTTAAAAATGATTCCAGATTAAAGTTTCCATTCATTGAGAAACTAAAGTGAGTCAGTACAGGATTTGACATGTCTGCTGCCCCCAAGTGTTTAACAAGAGTAACTGCAGGTTCTAGGACTTCTAAGAAAGAAGAAAGTCCCTGATGGACCCACCTTGACATTTGTTTCATGTTCATACATCGCTTTTAGGCTACATTACCACCAGCCTTGTTCAGTCCGTTTGATAAAGTCCAGTTCAGTTAGTGAGGTGTGAACGCTAATGGACCTCTGGTTCTACAAACCTCGGTCTGAGTTTGGTTGAAGTGAACTCTGGTTCGGTTTGAATTCATATGTGAATGCCAAGCTTACCGGAGACCGCTCCAAAAACAGGAAGTGGACTACAGTGCAGGGCATTCTGGGTAAATACAACAAAGCTAATGTGCTAGCCTAGCAAGAGAAATTACTTATGGTATTTAACCAAAGACAAGACATAAATCCTCCAACCGCTAAAAAGCACTCCAATTTAGTTTCCATTTGGTGAAAGAGGAAGTTGCGCTCAGTGTCTTTAGAGGTTTGCATGTTGTTTCCTTCAGTGGTTCTTGGTGCAGCACCCCCACAGGCCAGGAGGGGAACAGGTTTGGTTAGTTTGATTCAGAGCAGAGAGAAAAAACAGCAGCTGGAGATGGAACAGAAAGACTTAGACCCAATAGAACCAAGTCAACCGGACCATCAGGAGAAAAAACAACCTTAGATCCAAATCTAAAATAAAAAGAAAGTTAACCATCCTTTCATGACCCAGGTTCAGTTAAGATTGGAAGTTGTTATGAAGGTTGAGTGTGGCCTCACCTGGGGTGTGGTCGGTCTCCATCAGGAGGCGGAGCCAGTCGTTCATGCCGTCATCAGGGGTTAGTTGACTCCTGCTGGAGTAGCTGAGGCCAGGAGGAGAGCGAAAAGGCCGGCGGCTTGTTTCCAGCTGCCGGACAAAGGAAATCAAGTCGGTCATTCAGAGTTCTGACTTGGACCCGCGTTCAGACGTCATTAAGTCTACCTGCAGCACAAACCGATCGACTGAATAAAACCAGTAACCAATAAACCCCCACAGGGTTCTGTTATGAACCAGCCCTGAGGAGAATCGTGCATATCTCCATGTTGGAAACCAGGCTCAACATGAAGCACTTCAGTGATCAGGGGCCAGGCTCGGTTCCAGACCCTTTTAAATCGCCGAGCTGTTCCAGTTACGCTGCAGCTGGTTAATCAGCGGCTGTGTGAGGAGAAGCTAACCCAAGGCAGAGTCCATGAACCATGAGCCCAGATAAAGACTTTGGTATATCTGCAGTCTGTCAGAATCAAAACATTAGCCTATAAACTGGTTGGTCTAGATTTACTTTAGTTTCAGTCAGTGAAGCAAACCGTTTGAGTGTATGATGTGGTTTTAAAACCGAAGCTAAGACTACTGCACAACCAGCAGTGGCTACTTCACATGGCACTACAAACGCTGTATGCCAACGATTTTGCTTAACGTTTCCTTTAAAGAAGAAAGTACAGGTTGCACGAGACCAGCCCAGGTGAAGCAGCAAGCCTATCCAATGCTGACAAACAGCAGAGGAAGTAGGCAATCCAGTGGATGACCAGGCTAGGCATGTTAGCCATTTGCTTAGTTACCGGCCGCCCATCATTAATGAAATCAGTAGATGGCTTTGGGACGGATATAGCCTCTTGCTACAAGGAAGTAACCCCCTCTAGGTGAACAATAGAAGGATATATGAATACCACTGCATATGACTGATCACCCCCTGACCTGCAGGACTGACAGGCAGTTGTAGAAAACTAGCTAGATGTTTACATCAGACAGTGATTGTTTGGAGACAGAAACCACTTCCTCCTGCAATAATCGGCGAGTGCAGAGGCAAGGCCTTACTGGGGACAGCGGGACGGTCCAGGCTCCAGAAACGTCCACAGACAGAGGAGACACCGAGGAGGCATCAGAGGCTGCAGGAGTCTCCTTCTCTCTCTGCTTGTCTCCTCCGTCCTCACACAGGTCCGACGTCATCTTGGCCAGCTGGCTCTGCCTGCAGACACCAGAGGAGGGTGAGACGCTGCGCTTTGTGCTGCTGAGAGCGTCCAGCAGGGGGCGGCAGAGGCTCCACCTACAGCTGCTCCACTGGGTCGGGCGTGTCCGGGACGTCGCTGGCGGGAGGGTCCCACAGGTGCAGCGCGCGCCTCCACAGACGCACCTGCATGTCCCAGGAGCGCCGGCTGTACTTCCGGTACTTGTTGGGTGTGGCTGGGTGGAGCTTCGGGTCCCGCAGGTGTCTGTGGAGGAGAGCAACCGATCAGGGGGGCGGAGCCTAAGTCTTCAGAGTACAGGTAGGCATTTATGATAATTTATCATTGTCAAGATAAATTTCAAATAATGATTCTTAACCCCCCCCCCTAAACTGTCCATATTTCACCACTATTTATGTTTAATTGCAGCAAATCATAAGAACTTAATTTGTATTAATGCGATTAATAAAAATTACATATTTTCCTCTAATCAAAAGATGAGATTGTGTTGAAAAATATATTCCAATAAAATACAATTTTCTGCCAAGGTTATCTAAAATTCAAATGGTATGAGGTTAGCATTTATGCTAAATGAATTTAATTAAATGGTGAATAAAATCATCCTAAAAGTGAATGTTTCTTTACCCAGTGACTGTGGGTTCATTAAAAAGTAATTAATAGTTTGCGTTTGTACATCCCAACTTCAGAGATGGTTTCTCACTTGGGGACCTGCTGCAGATAGTTCTGGTAGCCACTAGTGTTCTTCCCGTACTGGATCTGCTTCTGGCGCCGTTTCAGGACCGCCGCATTCGTCTCGGTGTTGGCCGGGTCCGGCAATCGGGGGTAGCAGCGGGGGAATGGAGGCCTGCAGGAAACAGAGGCCGAACCGTCACCATGGAGACCAAACCCGCCATAAAGCAGGCCGAAGCATGCTACGCAAATCAGCCGAGGTTCAAACAAACCCGACCCGTCCGGGTCACCTTCGCGCTGACCTTTTTCCGTCCACGTCTTCCGTCCCCACCGCCACACTGCTGGTGGACACCTTGAGGATGCAGCGCTCCAGGATGGACGGCCTGCCGAGGAAAACCTTAAGAATCGGCAACTCAAAAAAATATTTTCAAAAACTGCAGCCTTAAAAATGAGGGCGTTTTGACATTTTTAAACAATAAAAGGGAAAGTAGAAGTTTTGGTTATTAAAGGATGAATACTTCATCTAGCAGATTAAATTTTTTGGGTCATAGTTTTGTTCACAAAACTATGACCAAAGCCACACTTTGGATACCCCTGATTTAGACTCCAGGCATTAAAATCACTTCATTTTTCAGACAGAAGGTTTGTCCTGATCTACACATTTTCCTTCCAGCAGCAGCAGGAGCCTGAAGTCCTGAATGAAATGATCCAGACAGCTTTAAGAGTCTGGATCCCAGGAAGAAAACAATGAAGTTCTGAGGTGCAGAGAAACGGCTCGGTCGGGTTGGTGGAGATACAAACCTGCGAGGCTTGCTTCCGGTTCGCTCTCGTCCTCGAAGTCCGCTTGCAGCTGGGGGAGACGGGATCGGAGACGCGTTGCTGGAAAACCAGAAGGAAAACAGTTATGGAGCAAATATCCAACCCAATGCACACAATTCAGAAGACCACTCGAGAGAATTTTTTTTTTGGGAAACGCCAGCTTCCAGAAGAGAGAAAAAACTAAAACTCTCTACAAAGTCTTGCTCCAGTATAATAATAATGACTTCCAGCTGGGCTTTTATTTTTTCTTTCATGGCAGAAATTTGTTACCATTAAAAAAAAAAAAAAAAAAAAAAAAAAAAAAAAAAAAATCCAGCTGTGCTGCCCCCTGGAGGGAAAGAACCTGAACTGCAGTCTGGATCAAAACCAACTAAGACCTGCTGCAGTTTAATTACCCATCCCTTCCATTAGGGGGCAGCAGGTGAACAGGTGAGCCACATACCTGACCAGGGTGTCGTAGACGGAGCTGCAGCCGGGAAGGAGCCACGGTTCTGGGGAGGAGGTTCCCGGGGCGGCGGGCATCAGGTCGGGAACGCCGCTCCACATGGCCGCGGACCAAGAATTGGCACAAACACACGACCAGGGGCTGGAAGAGAAGCTGGCAGAAACGAGTCATGAGGACATTTCACCTAAAGATCTGAATTCAAGTTAGAAAACAACTGTTCTGTACAGTGAAATATTTCAAGCATTTATTTATGAATTTTCCAAGTTAAAAATCTCAAATTTGTGAAAAAAAAATAATTTCAAAGCTTGAGTTTTACATCCAACCAATAAAATTATTTTAATCCATAAACGTTCCTCCTCTTCTGGTCTGGGCTCCATGAGTTCCTGCATCCATGCAGTGTGGCATAGAGGAGGTTCTGCTGAGGTTCTGATTACTCTGATAGAACCTCAGCTCATCTTCATAGTTGGTGCTGGTGTCTCATGTTCCTCTTGACTCCATAGATTCTCCATGAGGTTAAAGGTCAGGCCAGTTGGCTGGTGTTACCATGGTGATTAAAGCAGGTACTGTGGGTCGGTACCAAGTCCAGCTGGAAAATGGAACCAGGAGGAGCTCTAATAGTCTCCGCTGCATTGACTGAACTCCAGAAGACCCAGTGGACCAGAACCAGATGATGTCATGGCGACCCAGATCATCACCAACAGGAAGCAATCTGGTTCTCTCCACTTTTCCTCCAGTACAGGAAGAAAAATTTATTTTGCTTCACAATCCTCTCAAGGTTGACTTCAGTTTTATTACTGCCACACTTTATCCTTCCACTCAACTTTCCATTATGTTTTGATACAGAACTCTGTACGGACAGCTTCTTTAGCTGTGAACTTTTGTCGCTTAATTGTGCAGGAAGTGAGTGAATGGGTCAGCAGACATCCTCATGACTGAATTAATTATCCATTTTATTGATTTAATCATCTGAAAAACTCAAAAGTATATCACCCGTAAGAGGAAAAAAAACTTTTACATTTAAATTTACCAAAACCAGAAAGCTTTTGGGTGACGCCAGTCAAACAAATCAGGTTTTTTTTGACTGATTCTGGATGATACCCTCTGAATTCACACCACTAAGCCTGGGAGATGAAACTCAGGACCAAACACGGCAAGAGTCTGAACCAGCCGGTCCAAATGGGTCAAGAAGTAAACCCAAAATAGGTTCAAAGCTCAGAACTTTAACATTTAGAGTGTAATCAGTTTAACAGCCAACAGGTCAGAAAGATAGAGCTCAATATAAACTACAGGAAACAGTTTCCCTCTAAATTAGAAATTGGTTCTAAGAACTCTGCCTGCAGGTTCTGGTTCTGGTTCTGGTTCATACCTGGAGGACAGCAGCGGACTCTGGGCTGCAGGTTCCACTCCGCTCGTTGACATTTCTGCTCTTCTCTTCAAACAGACACGCCATCATTCTGATTCTCAGCCTTATAATGAGGCGCACCTGCGGCGCTGGAAAGGGGGCGGGGCCCAAAGCTCACCTGACCACACCTGGGTTACCTTCCGTCTCTGGCGCTTCTTTTCTGAAACTGTAATAATTTAACAACCAGTTTACTCACTTCCGCTCACTTGTAGGACAGCATTTTACCTGTTTATATTTTCCTCTGTTAAAATCTGCCTGGTTTGCCATCACTACCTGCTTGCCTCCTGCAGGGGGCGCTGCTAACCACAAATTTAATAATCAGTTTCAGCCATTTCCGGTAACCGAGTAAACAAGATGGCGTCAGGCAGTGGGGTGAGTTTTTCACTATTATAGTTTAATTATTTAATTTGTACTTTTTAAACATCAAACCTTAAGTGTCCGTAACTATTCGGGTTTCTCTGTCGACCGGAACCGCCTTCAGCTCCGCCTGAAGCCGTGGGTTCAGGCGGAGCGCTTATGCTAGCGGCTAGCATGCTAACAGACAGCGACGAAAACAATAATCAGGCTTTTAGTCACAGTTTGTGACCATATGTACATTTAAAGTCGAGCTTCCGTCGGTACCGGTCGTTCGTGTGTCTCTGGTTTTATTCTGAAGCAAAACTGATGATAAATAAACGCTTAGCTTTTAGCAGAAACTCAGCTAACCGCTACAACACAACTTCCGGTCTGTCAAAATAAAAATAATTCTCGGCTTTAACAATAATTTAAAAAAACTAATTGTATGAGATTTTAAAAGTAAGAGTTATAATTCTGTATTAAAGTAGAAAATTGTGTTTTTAACCCTCTTGCTGTTACGTAATTGAATCTCACTTTGGGTTCTACATCATTATCATCTTAAAGAATAAAAAAATGCATATAAATGTTTATTCAATTCAACAATACTTTATTTATCCTAAAGGGAAATTAAATATTGCTGTAACTGATCACCTGAGTATCTTCAGAGAGTCCTTGTTCATCTCCAGTATCAGTCATGCAAGAAATCTGTAGAGACCTGTGACTGAAGACTTACTGAATCACAGTAATGTTTAAATCTTTTTAGTTTCATGAGGAGCTATAACTACTATAAAAAATATTATATGATAAAGTGAAGTATTTATAATATAAATATCTTCGTCACTGCAGAAAAAACACATCTGGTCAAAAAACACATTTGCAGAATTTGTTTCAGTTTACCTCTCACTGATTCAGAACAAAAATCGTTCAATCTGGAAAGGTAAACTGAAGGTTTCTGAGGATCCGTTTCTCTGGAACCTTTTCTCATGTTCAACTTTGACCTCTTCCAGTCGAGTAAGAACGACTTCCGTCGAAAATGGGACAAAGACGAGTACGAGTCTCTGGCTCAGAAACGTCTGGCGGAGGAGAGGGAGCTGGAGAAGAGGGATGGTGAGGAGAACATTATCCAATATGGCTTCACTTCCTGTTTCTGTCTGATTATTAGAAGCAGAGCTCTGATTTCCCAGAGGTCATAGGTTAAAGCTTTTCTCTGCGTTCCTCCAGGGAAGATTGCGCCGCCTATCAAGCGGGAACTCCTGCGTCACCGGGACTACAAGGTGGACCTGGAGTCCAAGCTGGGGAAGACCATCGTCATCACCAAGACGACGCCGCAGGCCGAGATGGGCGGGTGGGTGTTCAGAGTTGTCTCCGCCCCCATGCTGCCTGGCCGGTGCTCACGCCTCATTTCTTCTTCTGCTGTTCCAGGTACTACTGCAACGTGTGCGACTGTGTGGTGAAGGACTCCATCAACTTCCTGGATCACATCAACGGGAAAAAACGTGAGTCCTCAAATCAGCAGCTGTTACCATGGAAACGCTGTTTTGGCTTAGTGTGAGTCCATCAGCTGAGCCAGCTGAGTCAGACTCGTCTCTCTAGTCTGGACTTGAGTCTTGTAGCCATAGCAACCGGTTGCTAAGAGGTAGCCGCTGTTAGCTGAAAGAGCAGCCATCTTGTTTACTGCAGTAGAGATGGTTGTCATCATAAAAAAATATTAGTAAATTAAGAAATACGATTAAATAAAGTATCTGGTGGTTTAGTGATATAAATCAAACTTCTTTCAGTGTGTTTATGGCGTACTGAAGACGTTTATTTAAAATAGAAATGTTTTAAGATCATCAGTTACCTAAAAGGAGTGATAGGTTTTATCATCATTTTCATGGTTATCACAATAGTACTACAAAATATTGAGATCACATTCTACGTCCATGTTGCACATGCCTTGGTGGACACAATTTTTTAGGGTGAGAGGTCAAGTTTGGGGGTAGGACGTGAATGCAGGTACTAAAAGGAAAGGAAGTCAAAGTCCTAATATGTAAACTGTGTATGTGTGTGTGTGAGCAGACCAGAGGAACCTGGGCATGTCGATGCGGGTGGAGCGCTCGTCTCTGGATCAGGTGAAGAAACGCTTCGAGGTGAACAAGAAAAAGCTGGAGGAGAAGCAGAAGGAGTACGACTTTGAGGAGCGAATGAAGGAGCTGAGGGAGGAGGTGAGTCAGGCCACGCCCCCTGCTGCCCCCCTGACGTTACTGCACTCCAAACATGCACAGGAAAACCATCAGAAACAAAGCGGATTCCCGATCCAGACCTTATTTACTTTCTGTCTTAGAAATCAATTAATTTTTATTTTATCTGAATAATTAGTAGTTGAGTTTATCCAGGAAATAAAATGTTAGTGAGGGAACATTACTGCCAGCTACTGGTGAGGAGTTTGGGCCAAATGTTGCCCAAAAAAGAAATTATGCCTCCTGTCCTCATAGCCTATCTCTGTGGCCTGTGTCTCCTGCAGGAGGAGAAGGCGAAGGCCTACAAGAAAGAGAAGCAGAAGGAGAGGAAGCGGCGAGCTGAGGACGACGTGGAGCTGGAGGAGGATGACGAGATGGCTGCCGTCATGGGATTCTCCGGGTTTGGCTCGTCAAAAAAGAGCCACTGACTGCTGCACACTGGGACCATTTTCCTGCTGCACACTGGGACCAGTTCCTGCTGCACACTGGGACCAGTTCCTGCTGCACACTGGGACTAGTTCAGAGACTCACATCATGACTCGTCCTGCTCTTCATTCCCAGACAGATTCTTATTTTGGTGGGTTGTGTGGCTCTGAGCAACTGGTTGGTCAGACGCTGTGGCCCAGTAGGCAGTTCTCCTACGGAGTCGTACTGCGACCCGTCAGCCAATCAGCATCCAGCGTTGTCTGGGTTCGGTGCGTTCAGTGTTTCTGTTGAAAGTGAAAATGATTGGAATCAGGAGGAGAAGCTGCTCTTATTTCTGTTCATATTTGAATAAAATCTTTGACTTCTTGACGGTTGTTGTTTCAGCTGCTGAAACATTTTAATCCCATAATTCAGTTCATCTGCAGGATGATGGATTATTAATCTGATAATTTTAAAGCAGATTCTTTCTGATCCGAGACGCTGAGCGGGTTCAGCCTCTTTCTGTGGCGCCGCGGCATTTGATCAACAGGAAGTAGACAAGGAAGTTGGTTGTTTCCTCTGAGCTGCTTATAAATGACAGCTGATCATCCAGATCAGAACAAAATGTTATTTTTATAATTGTCTAGTTCTCTCCCTAGACAATTATAGTGCAAGAAAATAAAAAATGACATATACACTGCCTGGCCAAAATAAAAGTTGCCACCTGGATTTAACTAAGCAAATAGGTACAAGCCTCCTATTGGATAATTACTGCATAGGCGATTATCTTTCAGCTGGCAACAAGTTATTTAACCCCAGCTGATGCA
>CAEFZX010006673.1:0-30245 GCA_903066825.1 Alfaro cultratus
AGATGAACCTCAGAGAGAGTGACAGACATCTGGAAACCATCTGACCCCATGACCTGACCCGGCAGAACACTGATCACTGCCTTACAGTCCTTCCTCTGGACATCAAAATACAAACAAAATGAATTACACAAAAATAAAAACTGGATGACAATGAAGATTCACTTTAAAAAACAAGTCAAAAAGGTAACATTTTTAAAAAAAAATACATCATAAGAACTCAGAAAAAAAATTAAACTGCAGATTATGTAACAATATGCAGATGATATGATTGTGTTTATTGAAAACAGCACCTTAATTTTTACTTGATGAGTGAAGCACGTCAGGCTAGAGATCTCAAAGGGCATCTCCACTGACATGTCCAACATAAACTCTCTGAAGTCCAGAAGAAACAACACATTTAGTTAACCAAACAAAACGTTAAAGGTTAAAGAATCCAAATCCAAAAGTCCCAACAAGAAAACCAATGAATTGTTGCACATATCAGTGACTTCATGAGTTAAAAAAAATGTATTTCAATTATTCTCACCTTGCTGCTTCATTGGCCACACAAACCTTCTTCAAAGAGTCCTGTAGGGTTAGAGAGCACATAAAACATCCTCCAATTAACAATATCAAGGTTTTAATATACAATCATTCCTAAATTGACCAAATGAAAGGATAGTAATGGCTGGGTTTCAGATGACGTAGCACCTACGTCACCCAATGCACATGGAGGGCAGGAAGTAAATGCAGCCCATTTATTTCTGTTGATCCAGCATCAAAATGTCTAAAGTCTGTGTCCTGTACAGTTGTTCCAACCGTTCTAATAGAGAGAAAGATAAACGTTATTTTCGTGTTTCGAAGGTAGTTGGTCACAAGGGAGTTAATTTTAAAAAACTTACAGAAAAAAGAGGAGAAAAGTGGATCAACAATCTACAGCTAAAAACAGGCGGTGAGAAAACTAACAATGCCAGAGTTTGCAGCGTCCTCTCTGACAGGTAACGATTGCATAGTTTAAATAGTATTTTCAGATATTTTATTGGACAGTTACTTAGAAAGCCAAGTATTCATATGTAAGGTATGATATATTATTTTTATGCCCTAGTGTGTCCTCAGAGTGCTAACGTTGTTAGCAGCTAGCTCAGTGCCGAGTCACAGACAGAAAATATAATGTTTAATGTTTATTCAGTGGGACTTTCATGCTAAAAAAAAAACAAAAAAAAACAACTAAATAACTTAAATATAACCTACCATGTCGTTCCAGGTCAAATTTAGATTTTTTCCTGCATACTTTACAAAAAGCCTTTTGGTCATTCCTACTCCTTGAATCTTGGATCATCGAGCCAAAGTTGTGAAAACTTATATTTTCCCTGGTGAAGTGCAAAATGACTAGCTAGTCTCAACACGTTAGGCGGTTCCAACACAACGCATGCGAACAGCAGCTTGGAGTATAGTAGTGACAGCTCAGGTCCTGCCAGTACGGTAGTTATAATTTTTTATACAGATTTTAGTAAAATGAACTTAAAACAAGAAGTGAGCATCAATGGAAAATTTAAAATATTTTGAATGGAAGATAAAAAATTTACTACTTTTCACTAACATCAGTTACTTCTTACTACCTTCTACTGGCCTTAATTTGAGTTCATTTAATTTACCTTTTACTACAGCGCGGAAACCCTGAAAATCTGTAGATATCTAAACACACCCCAAACTCACTTGTTCATGGTTTTGTTGTGGCCAGAGCAGCACCAAAGAAGACAACAAAACGGGATTTAAGAGACGAATGTTTTCATGTCTGGTCGTATGTATGAAGAAGTTGATATTGTGGGGCTATTTTAGGTTAGATGGTACGTAACTGTTTGTTAAATGGGTTAAGTGGTCCTTACCCTGAAAAAGTTTGAGAAGCACTGTTCTAACTGAATAAATAAAAATGAAACCCCTCAAACTCAAAGTGAGTGCTCCTAAATAAAAGTCCCACCTCTCAGTACAGGCTCCGCCCCCTACCTGTGTTTTCTCATTGAGGGCGGCGCTCTTCTGCCATGGAGCCACGCTGCCTGGCAGGGAGAACAGGATGCTCCCGTCTCGGACCACCAGCTCTGATACAAAGGTCACCTTAATGAGGACGGTGGCGCCAGGCGGCAGGTTGCCCACGCTGATGGTGAACACATCCTGCAGAGAGGAACCAATCAGAAAGGCTGGGATACGTTAATGAAACCATCAGGACGTTGCTGGACATACAGGTGCGCTCTGGTCCATGAGGTACGCTCCGTGGCCTTTCTCTATCGCCTTCCTGTACTCCTCACGAGCCGCCGCCTTCTCCTTCACCTGAGAACAAAAACACAGCAGAACAGTCATATAAAGAAGAACCTGGGCATCCATTGAAACGCCACTATACCGAGCATTGATACAATAGTTGCATCAAGAGTCCCAACCAAAAGCTGAGTTCATATTCTGTACAGAATATGGACTTTAGGCACACATTGGTAGTTATTCTCATTATTTTATTTAAAGAAAAAGTTTTTTGTGGAGTGGATTTCAATTACTGTTGCAACTAACGATTATTTTAGTAATCAATTATTCTGAAAATTAATTTAATAAAAAAAAACTCACATTCTGCAGAATTTTCATTTAACCACTTCAACCATTTATGCACTATAATTTAAAAAATGCAAACAAACAAACAATTGAATTCCTATTTTAAATAAGAAAATAAAAATTTTATTGCCTAAAATGCTAAAACAAATAAGATTATCCACCATGTCGTCTAGATGATAATCTGCTTCTATGTGGAACGCTAATTGTAAAATCTATCCTATGATGCTGATGGGAAAGGTCAAGAAAATCCTTTGTTACAGAGACGGCCATAATTTGCACATAATGTGGCTAAACTAGTGAATTTCAACAGATCAGTGAAAGCCCCACTCACAGCCACTAAATTTTGATAGACATGAAACAGGAACCATGAATTATTTATTTATTATTTAATAAGCTAATTGTCTTCTAAATAAACTAGTCAAATATTTATTTGGTACATTTAATTAATAAATCAATTATGTAGATGTTTATTTAATTTTGTCCCTTCTAACCCTCCATTCGCAGCATGATAAAGTAGCTCTATTATGTTCTGACTTTTTCTTTTTCTAGGCTTTTGTTTGTACATGTTTTAGTTGAGCTATTACTTTTTGTAAAGGACTGAATTATCCCCTATAGTTTTGGATTCTGAAAATAAAAATAAAATACAGATAACATGGTGGGTTGAACTGTGTCAGCGCTATCCAGTTCTAAATAAGGTTGTATTTTGCTTTGTGAAATATTTATCTAAATATTTTGCATCAGATTACCTCTCCCACCACGTGTTTCCCATTGATGAAAGCTTCAAATCCGCACACGGCAGCCGAGTCGTCCAGCGGGAAGACGTACTTCGCCTCGATGGGCACTGAGCTCTGATTGGTGTACTTTTGGAAGATGATGACCTGACAGAGGAAAAAGTCTGAATCAGATCCAGAACCAGAATTAATGTGTCACCAAGCTGATCCAGGGTCTTCTCTTTCCAACCTGGGAGAGCAGATCCACCAGTTTGCATTTTACATGGACAGCCTGCAGAGGGAGCTGCTGGCCTGAACTGTTCAACAGACCAGCTTTAATGCGTTTCAGAGGGTTCTTCACATTTTCTAGATCTTCTTCCACATAATCTGAAGTGAGATCTACAGACAGAGTGGCTTGTTAGATGGGAATGTGTTTGAAAGCAGAAACCACACAAAAATAAAGCCTGGTTTAAGACATCAAAAAACACAAAAATATAAACTGCTTTTAAGACATCAAAAATACTGAATTTCATGTTTAATTTTATTTTTTCCAGAAACTGGAAGGATGACTAATTATCACTGGTCAATGTTTGCTATGAACCTAAAGCAAAGACACACTAACACTTTTTAATTACAAAGCTATTTATAGATATATGGTTACTGTGACATTCACCTCAATCAGGTAACTTTATTTTTAAGAACCGTAACTCATCTGAACTCGTTGGATTTAAGTCAAGAATTACATGTGTAAAAAAAGATAAAGAAAAAATTACTTTTTCCAGTTTCCTAGCAACAGAATACTAATCTCAAGACAGAGAGGTGCATTCATATCCAGGAAGAAGAGCTGTGTGATGTCGTCGTGGCGACCTAATGTCAGGTATCTGCAGCTCACCGGAGTTCTTGGCAGGCTCAATGGGTTCAGCAGTCAGGTTAATGTTTGGACTGAAGTTCTTTTGCTCGTCTCCTTTCTCTCTGAACTGAACTACGTACTTCATCTTCACTTGGTCAAGAGAGTAAACTACATACTCGTCATCCTGCAGCGCAGACAGAAAACAGAAATCAGCTTCCTCAAGGTGCAGCAGAGCTTTAACATGCTGAACACATGATGGATATGCAACTCTTCTGTTCCCACCTCAAATTCAGATTTTGGGTTGATGGCACGTCGGACTGCATGAACGCTGTGGTAGCCCTGAGGAGCCTCAGTCAGAGTCTTGGCTTCTTCATTAAGGTCCTTACAAACCCCCATAGCCACATCGCACACCAGCAGGAAGCGAGATCCGTCTGTTTCACTGGGGTGGGCGTACCTCAGACTGGTGCTGAGAAAACAGAGAGAGCCTAGAGCGCAGCAGGCCAACCAGAATATCCAAAACTGTTCTAACATTGTTGTTTTCACACCAATAAACATAGAAGACCATTGAACATTTATTCAAACCAACCTCACAGCATCACCGAAGTAAAGCCCGCTGCCAAGTTTCCCATAGTCCGTTCTCGTAATCCCATGTTGCTCCACTACAGCACGGGGAAGCAGCAGACCTCTGAGGATCCGGATATAGAAACAAACTTACTAACCTATTCGTTAGCTCCTAAAGGTGTTTATAAATGTTTGACAGAGTGATACACCTGAGAAAAGCAGAGACAAAGTCCTGAAAACTCGCTTTAAAGATTCCAATGATTATATAATTCTTTTCTAACAGTGGTGGACACCACTAACTAAAAAGTTAGTTGCGCTAATCCTATTGTATTAATCATAAACATTAGTACACCAGTCACATAGATTTATATCACTAAGAAAAAAACTGCAACTGCATTTAGTTATATTTTCAAATTTATTGAGGCTTTTGTTGAACAACCAGTGAAAAACATAGTAAAACTAACAATCCTGATAATAGGGACATTTTTTAAAACATTAACTGGAATTTATCATAACAATGATAAATCTAAATTCTTACAGTGTCAGAAGTTTATTTCGATAAATGTAGGTCATAACTCTTCCCTTTTGCATCATCTAAAAATCTTGAGTTTTTCAGTATCTATCAGCTGTAAACTGTGTTCTCCATCTCAGGATTCTGCTGGGACTTACCTGGACAAGATTCCTACAAAGTTCCTGGGGCTGGACGCATGGAGGAGGGGCTTAACGTTCCCGATCATGCTCTGAAACCTTTGTAGCTCATCCATCCTGCTGATGCGCACAATCTGCTGGATCTGCACCGGCCTGAAAACACATGTTTGTTGTTTTGTTTCCAGAAAGGTTTGTGGTGATTGTCTGTAGTTTTTTATTTTAAAGATGTACCTGTCAGCCAGCAGGGCGGCGATGTTCTGGAACTCTGAGCTGTCCCGGGGAACAGCTTCCATCCCGCAGCGAAGAGCGCGGTACTTCCCCACAGAGGACAGCTTCGGGTTGTTCATGGTCATCTCGCTCACGTTCAAAACATCTCGGATTAACTGGAAGAAAATCAATTAAGTTATCCCAGTAGAGCCTAACATCCCAACATAAAGCTGTGGATTATTGTTACCTGACAGAGATCCAGCTTCTGAGACAGAAACCTGGCTTCAGGAGGCTGAGGTCTGGGCTCCCGGTGAGGCAACAGGAAGAAAACCTTGTCCAGGAGGGACGACACCTCATCCTTATTTCCCTCCTTCAGTTTCCTCTGAGCCTGAAGCAGAAGGCCTTCAGCTCTGCTCACCTGAAACAGCAACAGCTTCATCAGGACGGAGCCTCGGATCTGACCCTGATCTGACTGCAGATCGGTGCAAACCCACATCGTTCAGGCTGAGATCAGAGATGGGAACTCGGAGGATGTTTCCAAGGCAACCGTGAGCTTCGGTCCACAGAAGCTCCACAAATGCCGCCACGTCAGGGGACAATTCACTGGAGCTCAGCTTCTCCTCCAACAACAGCTGAAGGTCATTCAGAGAGAAGATCAGAAACATCAAGTTCAGCAGGTAATTAAAAGTGACCTATCATGCTTAACTGAACAGGTTAGAATAGGTCTATGGCTGATACAAATCATGTCCATCGCATTTATTATACAAAATGATTATTAGGTAATGAGATTTTAGCTGTTTCAGGGTCAATTTAAATCCAAATAAACTACTGTTAGGCACGCTGATGGTGAAGGGGTAAAGCACACAACCCATATGATGAGGCCTATATCCGGCTGTCATGGGTTACCACATATCTTCCTTCTCCGTTGTTTAGCTTTTATTATTACTTAGAGACTGTGGAGTATACAGAGACTAGATGCACAGAGAACACCTTTGGATCAACATTGTTAGACTATTTTTCACACTCCTGTTCTTCAAACCCAGATAAAGAATTAGACCTGAGGATACTTAGCAACCCTCAACTGGAGCACTTAGCTTGCATACTTTAGATTCTTTTTCTTCTTTTGGTTTTTCCTTTGGTTTGTTATTTTGTTTGTATTTCCTTTTAACTTCTGTAAAGAACTTTGAATTGCCTTGTTGCTGAAAACATGCTATATAAATAAAATTACCTCACCTCATCTCACCTTCTCTTTTGTATCCCACTTTCCTGCCAATTTACTTTGAAATAGAGTCCACTAGAGCCAAAAAATCCTTAAAAAAATACATTAAAAAAATAAGCTGCTGCAAGCCACGCCCCCAACTCAACGTTTCCACTCACGCATGAAAATGACAGAAAACAGAGACGCAATTTAAATGACGCTGGCTCCGCTCCTTGCAGTAAGAGCAAACCTCCGACACAGTGGTAGTAGAACTCAATATGTTGCCCCATACATTTACTGAGTCATTTTTGCCTTATCAGCCAACACCGAGGCAAAGACGACAGTCAGAGAAGTTCTCTAAAGAGTCGTACATCAGGTCTGTAAGGTTATTTGTGAGAAACAACGAAGAAATCAACGGTAAAGCCCACGTCTTTCTCAGCCATAAGAAGGATGAGGGACATGAGGATGAGGATATGAGTGTGAACGCTGTCGGACGCATTTTGTACAAGCAAACGGGTGAGTAATGACTTCAATAATACCGGCTTGTGAAAATCTCCCTTCAGGAAAATGTTTAGAAATAAACATTACAATTAAAAGGTGCTTAAATGTAAAAACTGAAGTTACTGCAGCACATGTTTTCATGCTGCCATAGAGCTACTGTTGGAAATTACACACAAAAGCAAGCATAACTTCTTTCACTTTTTGATATTTGATTTGACTATCAGTAAGTGTCATTATGACAAAACAAAATGGGATATTTACCATTGTGCAGGCGATTATGTGGGAGTGAAATTTTTACACATTCTTTGAAAAGTAGCGTTAGTTCAGTTGGATTCTCAATTGTAATTAGTTATAGACTTTGACTGGGCCATCTCTCAAGTCATCATGCTGCCGCTACCATGTTTCACCATGGTAACGTAACATTCACAATTTTTCTTCAGTTTTAGTCTCTTCTACATGTAAGAAACCTATTTATCAGTCATCATTTCCCCTCAATTTGCTGCAAAAATTATTTGACCAATTACAAATATTGCCTCATAAACTTGTACCAATATGCACTATAAAAACTTATGATATTAAAGAACCAGATTTTAGAGTTTCCAGTCAAATGCAAATGCAGCATACGTTTTCTTATATTTTTATTTGTAAAAAAAAAAAAAAACACTACATTTTATACTCTTTCTTGTTCATAATTGTACACCACTTTGTATTAATCAGTCATAAAAACACCACTAGAAATGATTCCAAGGGGTATGAATTCTTCCCCCGTGCAGTGTTAACAATTAATCCTCCAGAAATGTCAACACATTTAGCTGACACATAATTCATTTTCCACACACAAACAGTCGCACAATGCCACATGTGGTGCAGAGTGTATCAGACCTGCTCCAGGGGGGCAGAGCCCAGGTGTGGCGCCTCAGCAGGTAAGCTGTTCATCCTCTGCAGCTCAGAGCGCCCCAGTTCTTCACTCAGCACCTTGTAAACGTCCACAGCTTCTTCCGAGGTGGACAGAAACACCAGCTGATCCATCACAGCTGCCTTCTGTTGGAAAAACCGTTGCAGATTTGCTTTGTTCCAACATGATTTTAAGAAGAATTTGGGAGACAAAAAGCAGAAACATTAAAGGAATAAGGACTGGCAACCTGTACAGGGTGTACCCCGCCTCTCATCTGTTGACCTCGCAACCTCACAAGGGTAAGTGTGTAAGACAACGGATGGATGGATTAAAGGAATAAGTCAGGGTCTCCTAATCTGATTCAATTTTTGTTAAACAGTTTCAATGATACCAAATATTTTGATTGTTGTGCATCTGTTGTACTGGAACACTGAAATGAGGAGAAAAATGCGGTTTTATTATATATGCTGGATTAAAATAGCTATTACCTTCTCCAATTCCTTTACCTGTTTTTAAATCCTACTGAAAATGTTACGATACATAGGCTTGTTACGATAAACAATATTATCGTTTATCGCAATAATTTCTGGGACAATTAATCACCCAGCAAAATGTGTTATTGTGACAGGCCTATGTATCCATTTTGCACACATAAGCCCTGACAGTAGGATGGAGAATTAGGACAATACTAATAAAAAATTTAATTACAAGAATAAACTCACACGAGAATAAAGTCAAACAAGAACAAATTCATATCATTTTGAGAATTAAGTCATTATAATACATATTATTCTTGTAATAATACAACAACGTTGCAATAATACGAGATTAGTCATAATTACGACTTTATTATTGCAACATTTATTTATTATCTTTTTAGCACGGCCCTAATCCTCCGTCGTACAGATGGAGCAGAAGCTTATGTTGTACTGTCTGTCTGACGTCTTAAGGGTTTCATACCTTCGACACCACGTTGTCCTTCCAGTATCTGGCCACACGATAGCGCCGTCCCTGCTCGCCCTTGGCGCTCTGCAGCTCCAACACGCAAAACCTGCTGCCATTCTCCTGCAGAAAACTTGCGTCAGTACGATTCATAGCATCAAGACAGAAATGGAGAATAAAACTTCTCCCTCACCTGTCCGAAAACTGAGTACTTCGCCACCTGGAAATCATCAGGGAACGCTGGGAGAGCAGAGTCCGATTCTTTGTAGGTTCTGGGTAAATTAATGAGTTGAGGGTTAAATGACAGTTTTAATTTCTTGCTACTTTCAGAATATTTTATATCTAAGTAACTTAAAATATTTGAATGTGTTATTAATTTCTTAACACTAGAAATAAATACAGAAATAACGTACTAAATACAGAATTCATTATATTTGTATGGCCAGAAGGGGGAGAAATTTTATAAGCTTTGTTCAATGGCGCCAGTTGGGGATTTTATAACCCAACAAGTTCAAAAGGGCACAGATGCAGTGCAGGAGCCCAAGTTCAAAAGTGCTCTTGGACAGCAGACTGAGTTTTGCAAAAATACATTTTTAATAATTCAGATTAAACAGATAATCCTAGTTAAAACTGGGTTTCAGAGATATTACTCTATCCCTGAGGAAGAATGGGATGCATAAAGTAAAGACAAATGTTTCAGTTATTCCACAAAACATGCAATTATCAACCAGGTTAGTAATCAAACCAAAAATAAAACACATTAGTAATGTAAATGGATGCAACAAAACAAATCAAAGAAACTACAAATGGTGGAATAAACTGTAAAAAGGCATTCATACCAGTCCTGTCCTGTTTAGTCCGCGTTAAACAAACTCTAGCTCATTTGCGTAGAAAGTCCAGTTCGTTTGGGGAGGTGTGAATGCGTAATTAAACTCTGAAGCAAACCAAAAGAGCAAACTCTGGTCTGCCCAAAAACCCTCGGTCTTGATTCGGTTGAAGTGAACTCTTGCTATTATCTTGCTATTTGAATGAATGTGTGAATGCCAAGCAGACCAGAGGCCGCCCCAAAGCAAGAACTGAACTATAGTGCAGCGCATTCTGGGTAAATAAAATCAGAACAAATGCGCAAGTCCGACATAACAGGGAGAAATGGTTTGTGGTCTTTTACCAGAGACAAAAAAGAAATCATACAACCGTTAAAATTTGACGCCAGAGAATAGGTTGGGCAATAAAATTTAATTTATTACACTTTCAGCTGGTGTGGTTCACTTTTGGACTGCACAGAGTCAAAAAACCAAACTAGTTGAAAAACCTGTTCACCTCCTATCCTGTGGGGGCGCTGCACCAAGAACTACTGAAGGAAACAACACAAGAACCACTGAGGAAGACACTGACTGCAACTCTATTCTTCAGAAAATGTAAATAAAATGTAGTATTGTCAGATTTTAGTGGTGGTAGGATTTCTCTTTTTTTGTTAGTAAAAGACCATGAGCCATTTCTCCCTGTAGTGCTAGACTTGCGTCTTTGTTTTGGTTGTATTTTCCCAGAATGTTTTTTTGGTTTATTTTTTATACCTCAGAGTGGCCAACTTTCTTTTATTCTTATCTCGATTTGATAAAACGGGCGCTCCAGAACTGCATCTGTGCCCTCTGCCCCTCCACTTTTTTCAGCTGCTTAATCCTTAACATGTTTTTCTGAGCCACCTTTAAATACAACATGAGTGTGAGAAACTCACACCACTTTTACTATTTCTGCAGAACAGCACACCCATGTTTATTAGAATCATGGCAGCAACCCAGAAAAGGACAGAAACCTTTGAGCTGGAAAAACATTTTTTTCCAGCTGAGCAATCCTGTTGGATGAAGATAATAAGCTGTTAACTGTTGTAATGACAAAATAGAAACTTTGGCTTAATTACTGGGGAAAACGGAAGGTGATAACAAAGGATTCAGGGAGATGTTTTTCTTCTGTAGCAAAACTCCTTTGAACAGGGTTTTGGTTCAGGTGTTTCTTTGTAAGAAGCCTGAGAAAAAGACTCCCTGAGATGAGGGAGCTCAATGGGAAGTGCTCTTGGACAGCAGACTGAGTTTGTAACTGAAGAAGATATTAAAGAGAATTGTATGTGTACACTTCTACCTCTTCTTCCTTCTCTACATATAGGGTATGCATTTAAAATACATTATAAGCCTGTTTACTGAGCTAAATTCCTCTGAAGTTGGGTCTGTTCACACTGCATCTGCTCACACTGCACTTTCTCAGTCATTATAATAGTTTAATCCATTATTAACATGTCGTAACATGTTCCACTAACGCTGCCTCTAAATGCAACATGTGCGTGAGAAGCTTGTGTTGATTTTACACCTGGGGCAACGATGGAGACCTATTTCTGCAGAACTGCACCTCTGTGTGTTATATCCATGGCAACAAGCCATCAAAAAGTAAAAACCTTTGAACAATAATTTCTAAAGAATCTCAGTAATTTCAGTGTTCACTACATGATGACTAGTCAACACATGCCAGTACAATAATGACCTCTGTTTGAACGAGCCAATGAGACATTACGGTCTGTATAAGCAGCCAATCAGACTTCAGCCCCTAATCCCACAATTTGAGTTAGATGGCTGAAGTTGACCATATAAATTAACTAATGATGTGCTTTAGCACAGGAACAATAAATAATTTATTAAATTATAAAATAATTATAGCTACTCTTAAAAAATAAATCAAAACAATTGAGGTACATATTATTAATTCTATATTTAATAAATTATTTCTGTATTTATTTCCAGTTTTAAGAAATTAATGACAAATGACAAAAAATTCCCTTTATTCCTGGAAATCTTTCTTTAGCCTAAATCTCGCCTTTGGAAGTCAGATACAAAGACTTAGACTTATTTCAAAGTAAAACCATCGTGATGTGAGGTAGTGTCAGGAGTGAAGATGATCATGATGATGGTCCCACCTGAACTTCAGATTGTTTTTTTCAATAGCTGGTCCCTCTGACGAGATCGGATCTTTTGAAAGCTTGGCTGCAGCAAACAGAAACAACATTAGACACAGAAACATATTATTATTCCAAGTATTAACTACAATTAATCCTTTTTTACAATGAAGATAGTTTAATAAAAACACTACAGTGACCCCGGGGTCCCAAACATAACATCTTTCTCTTACACTGAGGCTATGAAAATATCATGAAATTAAATCCCTGTCACTCCCTAAACCTTCAGCAATGACTGTATTTTATATCTAATTCTTATTTCTTATAGTTTGACTTTTTCCTGCTCTCTTTTTGGTTTTTGGATTTATATTTGCAGTATTTGGTTCATGTGGTAATACTTTTATGTGTTAGCGGAGTTCTCTCCTGTGACTTACAGGGAGGAAAACCTGGAGATGATGAAGTGTCCATCTTCCACTCATCCACTGACAGAAGAACGGCGCTCACGTTTGTGCAGATAATCAAAGTCGACCACCAGCGTCTGGTTCTTCTGGATGCTGCGCAGCCTGTTGGAGCTCAGGTTGGACAAGTCGGAGGTCACTGCCAGAGAGCACTGTGGGAGATGTAGACAAATATATGACACTGTATTTCCATATCTGGACTATTGATTCAATTTGGTACAGTTATGAAGTCCCAAACAAGTCTTGAAATGTATGACATAAATTCAGAACAGTTCGTCTTAGCATGTCAAGCTGCAAAGTTCATATTAAATGATAAAATGTTAAAATTTTAATTTTCCTCCATATTTTTGCAAACTCAGAGCCAAACTAAAAGCTATGAAAAAAAGTCAAGTCAAGTGTACAGATCCCAGTTACTCAATGTAAAGCTGATAGTTATTAGAAGTAAAACTAACATATACTAAGGAAAAAAAAGTTATTATCTACCAAATGTAAATCCAATAACTGCTAAATATAACGCTTACTCACACCAAGTGTAAAGCTGAAACCCACCAATCGAAATGTTGCCACCCTAAAAAGCTATAATTTTCTGTATTTAAAGCTGAAGGTTATTTTTTTAACATTGCTAATGAACCAGATTATACATTTATATCACCAGCAATAGGTAGTTAACTGAAGTCTGAAAAACAGCTAATTTAAGTTGCTTAACCCTCTCAGGCTCAAATTAAGTTCTAGTTGCAGGAAAAATCTGATATTTGGAGAAAATGATCATATGGGGTAGTAATATACAATTCAGACTTTTTTTTCAAAATAGTCAAAAATGACCAAACAAAGCATCAAGAAAATCTGCAAATCTGCAACATCTGCCTGGAGAGGGTTAAATATCTGATAGCTTTAGTGGCTTATAGCTTGAGTTTGTTATCTTGACTTTAAATACCTATAAAAACCTTAAAGGTTTTGAAAGGCTAAACACTTTAAAAGCTTTTAGAGCTCAACAGTCAAACTTAAAGTTGATGTTCTTTAATTTATTCAGAATAATAGATCTATAACCTGTGCTATAAATGTTGTACTATCTGGTTCATTCACACAGTTAAAGATCATAATTAATGGTTTACCAAACGGTCCTCTCACCTGTTTGTTGATTGTCGCCACTGATTTGAGCTCCCTTTTCTCCTTAAAAAGGGAGTTTTTGAGCTCCAGGAGCACAGAGCAGCTGTCAAACACGCCCATACTGCCTGAAGAAAAACTCTTCAGTTACGCAATTTATACTAACT
Source organism: Alfaro cultratus (assembly GCA_903066825.1). Classification (NCBI taxonomy): domain Eukaryota; kingdom Metazoa; phylum Chordata; class Actinopteri; order Cyprinodontiformes; family Poeciliidae; genus Alfaro; species Alfaro cultratus. The sequence goes on from CAEFZX010006673.1 coordinate 13,757, forward strand.
GAAGATCCAAAAGATAAAAGTAATGTTCCATGTTTGCTGTATTAAAAGAAAGTTGTGCTGCTTTCAGTTTATTTTAGCCTCGATTTTACAAATTTATTTTCAGTAATAAGAACACAATTTGGATCAGTTTCTTTCAAAGCATTAAACTTATTCAAATTTAATAAAAGCTGATTTGGGTGCAGAAAAGTTATTTTTTTCAGTAAATCTCTGGATCAACATGGTTCTACTTACTGTAAATCATTGGTTTAAAAAATGACAAAAATCTACCTCTTTAGAATTAAACTAAAACTTTATCATGTATACAAACATCAGATAAAATCTAATATTTTCAAAACTAAAACCTGATTAATTTTTCCTGTTGAAAACAAACACAGAAGTGAAACTGCGACACAAACCTGAACCTCTCCAGTAAACCACCTGAATCTGTAAACAACAGAGAAATTACGAAAAAAAATAAAATAAAATTTGGGGTCATTTTTGCTTTATTTCTATGGGTTGAATTATTTACCTGGTTTGACACAAGAGCCGAGAAACATGCCCTTCTGGAGAAATTCGTGCTTCAGCTATTTGGAACGGCATCAACAAATGGCAACATCCAGTCGGAGAGACTTCCAAAGCCCTGACAGAAAAGAGATCTTCTAAGAAAATCTGAAGCTTCATTGAATAAATAAATAAAACGAGAAACGGGCAGAACATTTACCAGTGATTAAAATAGGATAGAAATAAATATAACTTGTGGCCAACCATACCAACAGAAAGCAGTGAAATACATTTAATAAACTGTGAAAACCCCTCCTATAAATATTAATTGAATTTTGTTCAGAGGGTTTGTAAAAAGCACAACTTGACCCACAGATATTTTAGCTTTTAAAGTTCAAGTGTAGTATGATGTTCTTTTTTTTTTTTTACCATGACACGTAGCAGTGTAATTTGAACTTCTTCTTTTCATTAAAATGTGTTTGAGCTCCAGGAGCACTGAACAGTTGTCAAACAGGTTATGCTGCCTGTAGAGAGTTAAAAAAAAAACCAGTAGTTATGGAATGGATATATAAATATAAAAGGAAAAACTTTTAGGCTCGTTTTCTTCTGGGCTTGATTGAACAAATTTATTTTCAGTAATAACAGAATTTGGGTGTAGAAAAGTTATATTCTATTTTATTGCAAAATGTTGGTTATAAACAGACAAACTTTGGCTTTTGCTTAACATTTTCCATTGTAAGAAAATTATTAGCCTCATTACAAATAAAAAGTCTCCATTTCATTAAGCACCTGTGATGGACGAGCCAAATTTGTATCGTTTTGAATTGCAGTTGGGTGCCACACAAAATCTGAGCAGGGGGCCACCTTAAGAAATGCTCTTGAAAACCATCCTTACAAAAAAAACCATGAAGTTAACATGAAAAGTTATCATAAATGGAAATGTCAAAATATACTGAAGGGATGATAAAAACTACCAAGTCAAATCCTGTTTGTTACCTTTTACTACCTTCCAATGGCCTTTATTTAAGTTAATTTGACTTACTACCCTCTACTACATTTTACTACCCTGTGTGAACTAATGTCTTTCACAATGGTCAACACACACACACACACACACACATGTTGGCATTGGTGGCTTGTTGGATTTGGCACTAACCGCAGGTGAAGGTGCTGTGATTGGTGGTAATGTTCAGGTGGGGAGTTTCCCTTCATTGTCTCTTCTCCAGTGCTTAAGTCTCTGCTTATTGTCACATTTGTTCCTTATCTGAACTCGACTGGATCACTGGCCTTTAAGAAAAAGCTCACATGACCTTGAATGCATTTTATGTACTACACATACACCAGTGTCATTCTTTTACATTAGAAAGCAATTTACCAGAATTGCTTACCACTCTGATCTAACAACTGATCTACTGAATAAAAGAGCACAAATTGATGGTGTATGTTGACTTATTATACTTTGTGTCAACTTAAAGAAAACATGAAACAATGAATTATTGGCAGTTAAAGAAAACACATGCACTGTGTTAGAAAAAAAAAACAAACAGGTAAATTTATACTATTGGAGGGGGAGAATAAAACGTGCTGCTGTCTGCCGTTTAAATGGCTGCTTCAGCTTCAATGTCCAGACCAACTGAATGATAAGCCCCTAACGGCTGCGCGCGCATGTTTGTTGGAAAGGCCGTTTTATTTCTCATTGAGCTGTGAGGAATAACTCAGCTGCAGCTATTGAGTTTAATCAGACTATATTCATTATTTGACATACGTTAACATTTCGTAGCTATCCTAAGAGCAGTTGCTCCGCAGCTGCTGTCTGCCGTTTAAATGGCTGCTTCAGCTTCAATGTCCAGACCAACTGAATACCCGCCTCCGCTCCGCCCCATAGTAAAAAAATAGTAGTAAGGTGTCAAACCCTAGAATTTGATGTTAAATGGAAGCAGTTATTTATTTGGGTACGGCGTAAGAGGTATACTCAAGATAATGCCTTCAAACTGTAAAATCGGCCAACATTCTGTTCAACATTTCTACTAACTTAGCATAACTTCGATGCTAAGGAAAAGGTCACTGGGACTTCGCTATCAATACACGTTGCTTTGCCCCATTATATAACTGTGTAAACATTTTCGATATACCTCTAGATTCAAATCAAGTCAAAATGTTAATACCTTTTCTTAAAGTCAAGTTTCTCCAAAAATTACCGGCTCTCAACAGTCCATTCCCCGCACCTCAACTGTCCGCGAAATAGAACCTTCGAGAGTGGGGGTAGGTGAGATTAGAAAAGATATCGCGAGATTTCCTTTGAATTAAATAACAGAATAAAAAAAAATTAATTACCTCTATCTCAGCTTTATCCCATTTGTTTTACATTTATTTTCTAAAGCATTTCTTTAAATTTGGAAAACGCTAAAGCTCAGAGAAATAGTCTTTGAGTTATTTACCTGGTTTGACGCAAAAGCTGACAAACTCCGAAACAAGATATAAAAGCAAACATTGCCTATACAAAACAATAGGTTGGCATCTTTAATTTACTTACCAGCATAACCGTGAAAGAAAATCACTAGAGGCTCACTTCATTCATAAAGACATTGCACCAACTACTGCCCAGAAACTAATTTTATTTTAGATCTAGATAAATTTCACATTGAACAAAAACAGACACATACACCCAGGAAATGAAATAATTTGAAACAGTTACAATTGCTGCATTAGTAATTTATTAAAATTTTTCTATGAATAGGACAACAAAGACAATAAGTTGTATAAGTTCATTCATCGAAAATGTCAAAATTTCAATAAGAGAATCATAAAATGAGATGATTGAAACAAATACATGGTCAGAACTTTAGCTTTGTTCATTTAATTTTCTGACTGTTATTGCCCAAAATGCCATTCAAAAGAATGAGATTTAAAAAAACATTTTCAGATTACTTTAATCAGTCGAATAAAAATGATTATAGATTCAATAAACACGGGTATAAAAACAAACCACCTTAGAATTCTTTGGATGATTTTGTTGACATAACTGAATAAAGTACTTAGATGGCCTTTGAAATTTTATTTTATTATTATTTTTGCTGTTTGTTTTTCTAATGCCTGCTACTATTTCCTGGTGAAAGCTCATTTTGTATGTAAAGCAATGTATAAACGGAGGTTTAAACTGTTAGTAAAACCAAAGAAGGTGCCTTCAACTGCTGCAAAGCAACAAAAAAATAAAGAAAAGAAAAATTATATTTTAGTTCTAAGCCATCCTCAGATAAAAGTAGTATTTGAAAGCGAGTGAAAAATTAGCAAATTTCTCTCAAAATATATTAGTTTTATAACACAAGAATTAAATTCCAAAAGTATCACAAACAAACAAATTTTAATCTATTCTTGTTAGTTTTTAAGATAAAAGCAAACCACCAAGGTTTGGCTTTCTGAATTTGTTAAGGAGGAAGACGTTTACATTGTGGCATCAATTATATTCTCCAGTTTGTGACTAATAATGGTTCCGTTTCTAATTCTATTTATCGATCTGTGAGTGTAATTTTACCAATTTTGTATCATTTAAGTGGATGAAACATAAATCTTTCTCTTCCTTGCTCTCGTGTTTTAATATTATAAAATATTTTAATATTTTGTCATGTCATTTTTGATCTTCTTTACCTCTTTCCAGAGCACAAACCGAAGCAGATAAAAAGCAAAACAAAATACAAATTGATATACGACTTTCAGAAAGTGTTGCATCATTTCCTCAGTGGACGACCAGCGGCGCTGCGGTCTTCTGCAGCTCCAGGCTGATGAGCGGTGAGAACGGGGGGAAGCGTTCGAAGCCTAGCAGCTGGCGGGTGGAAGACTCCCAGCTCCAGCCGAACTCCAGCCGGCTGCAGGCGCACGGATACTCCCGGTCGGCCCAACGCACCCAGTCCACTGCCTTCTTCACCTGCTGCCAGCGCTCAGACCTGCAAGAGGAAAATGTTCAGTAACACTGACCTGGAAGCAAACACTCACATCTCTGCTCATGTAAGTAATTAAGCCAAAAATGTACAAAACATATACATACATAATTTACTAAATAAAGTTTAATACATAATGGTTGATCATGTTTTCTTAAATGACTGTCTACAGACTTAGCAGGAATTACTTGGAGATATGTTTTAGAAAATGTAGAGGAAAAATTCAGCTTTATATATAACAAAGTGAAGGTGTAAAACTCGTGCTTTTATCTAGACTTTATCCAGTCTTCACTTTGTGTTCCTGTCATTGATAGACAAAAAATCAGCAGAATGTACAGAAATAGATAAACAATATTTAAATTTCTAATTAGGCTTTTTTTTAATACAATATTAGAAATACATTAAATGATGCAAATAAACAAAAATTTAATTCCTTTTTAAAATAAGAAAATAAACATTTTATTGCGTAAAATGTAATAACAGCATTTCTTTAATGTTTGCTTGATCATTTGTAGCAAATTATTTTTTTGGTTACTTATTGTTGAGTGTTATTCTTTCAGCAAATGACTTTTTTGAGTCTGTGTACTTCATTTTATGATTAATTGATTACCAAATTAGTTGACTATTATTTCAATAATTGATTTGTCACAATTAATCTGATTAATCATTTCCTGGATGGTAGAAATATGAAGTTAAGCTAACATGCTTCAGAACTTGAGTGCTTGGTGTTTGGATCAATAGATGGGCCTCAGGGTCTGCAGAAGCAATTTACTTTCCACCTGGACCAGGTCTGGCTCTGTTTTGGTCCGTTAAAAGGGACGGTTCAGATTAGTCATTTTAAAAATCCCTTTTATGACCAACTGAATTAAATGTGAGAGTTCATGTCTGTGTGACCGGGTTCTCCTCGTGTGTCTATGTGTTCTGTTGCGGTTCAGACCTGGACCCAGTCGGCTCCTTCAGGTGAAACAGACTCTGCAGCAGTTTTCCTTCCTCCAGCCCCTCCTCCCTCATCAGCTGCAGAACCAACAGAGTCGCCACCAGCCTCCGGATGCCTGCGTTGACCTTCTCACCTTTAACATAAACATCCACACGGTTCAGTTACAACACTGGAGTAAACCAAAAGTAGACGACTGAGATTTAAAACCACCAAGTTTATTTTAATCTTTCTCTAGAACAGTGGTTCCCAAAGATTTTCTTCTGGGTCCCCCTATGGATTACAATAAAATCCCCCCCAAAAACGGAAAAAAATCAACTGGGCACACACATTGTTCAACCAGACATAAACCTATACACATATATTGTTTTCAAACTCCACTGAAGTTTATTTCACAATTCAGGTTGCAACAAAACAAACTACAAACCATCTTTACAGTGAAACACTTTTGTGTAACTGTTTTTTCATTTTCATTCATTCATACTGCTTCCTGTGCCCCCCTGCAATGGCACTGCGCCCCCCCTAGGGGGCGCGCTCCACACTTTGGGAACCACTGCTCTAAGATAAATAGTAAGAAAACATCAGATCAGTGAACGTCTTAAAGTTAACAGCTCTTCCACACAGAGCGTAATGTGAATGCTCACCCAGAGAATGAATGCCTTTGTTCTTCAGGAACACGTTAGCAAACGCATCGACGTTGACATTGATCAGTTTTCCCAGCTCGATAGTTAACTCCCAGTATCCGTCCTGCAGCACACAGAAGATTAACACAAGTTAGAACTAAATAAAACTAAATATTTTTGTTCAATAAAATCAGCAAAAACTTAATCAATTATCTCTGCATCCATGACATTTAGAGAGAAAAGTGCAGTTGTGACAAACGCAGGACATATCTCATTAACATACACAATAAACAATCTTATACCAAGTATTGAGGCTTATGGGACACCACAGGTAATATGGAAGAATATTGAGACTGATCAATTCATACAAATTGGCATCCGTTATCAAAATAACTTTATGGAGCAGCAGTTTTTAATTTATTGTATCCAATGCCTATTTAGGTCAATAAATATTCCACTGCAGACCTTACAGCATGTTTTACGTTTGCTTGGAACATTTGAAGAAACTTATATTCTTTAAAATAACGAAGACCTCTGTAACAACATTGTTTAGACAGATAAGACCAGAGGCGGTTATAGCAACAACTATCTGACTCCAGTTATGTAGAGTTAGATATGAGTCCATCTCTCCAACAGCTTTCTTAGTCCAAACAACAGCAAATTGCAACACTTGTTACATTTTCCTTATGGTGCAATTTCCTTTCGTACTGCACTATCAAACGATCGAAACTAATAGACAAACCTGTTCCCCTCTTCTTCTGTGGTGGTGCTGCACCAAGAACCGCTGAAGGAAATGACACAAAAACTTCTGAAAAAGAAGCTGAGTGCATCTTCCTTCTTCAGAAAATGTAAATAAAAGTGGAGTAGAGTCAGATTTTAGCGGTTGTACGATTTCTTTTCTGTCGTTGGTAAAAGACCATGAGCCATTTCTCCTACTAGCACTAGACACGCATTTGTTTTGGTTGTATTTACCCCGAATGCCCTGCACTATCATTCACTTCCTGCTTTTGGAGCGGTCTCTGGTTCGCTTGGCGTTCGCATTCAAGTCACTTCAACCGAACTGAGACAGAGGTTTGTAGACGGACCACAGTTCAGATTTTTGGTTCGCATCAGAGTTTGATTATTCACACTTACACAAACAAACAGGACTTTCTAGTCTAGCTCAACAAACTGGAGTTGAGCAAAAGTTTTTATTACTTCATAAAATAAAATATAGATGAAGATCTTTTTTATGTATGATTTATGATATAAGTTTCTTCTCTGAGCTTTGGACCGATTTAAAAAACGTAGCAAAACATCTTACCGCCTGCTGCAGTTGGAAGATCTTAATCCACTTCAGCTTCTGCTCTTCTGGGCCTGGACCTCTGGACCAACATAACACAACACAAAAGACTCAATTCCAGGTAATAAGATGGAAAATATCAGCTCAGTGCTGATAAAGACAGAATGGTTTGTGTGTTCAAGAACTCACTCAAAGGATGGATGATGTGGCTGTATCTCATATGCTTGGCAAACCAGACTACCCATTCGATTTGCTCTTAATGCACAGAAGGAGACGCGAGGACGAGAAGATAGTGGAGCTCCAATGGCCCCTAGAGGTGGAGGAGGAGGACCTCTAATGGCCCATGGAGGTGGGGGAGCTCCAATGGGCCCTGGAGGTGGAGGAGGAGGACCTCCAATGGCCCATGGAGGTGGAGGTGGAGGAGCTCCAATGGCCCCTGGAGGTGGAGGAGGAGGACCTCCAATGGCCCCTGGAGGTGGAGGAGGAGGAGCTCCAATGCCCCCTGGAGGTGGAGGAGGAGGAGGTCCAATGGCCCCTGGAGGTGGAGGAGGAGGAGGTCCAATGGGCCCTGGAGGTGGAGGAGGAGGAGCTCCAATGGTCCGTGGAAGTGGAGGAGGAGCTCCAATGGAATCAGAATCAGGTGTGGCTTCCTGCTGTACAGCACTACATTCTTTACGTGCCACCACGCCAAAACTGAAGCCTGTTCTTGGAGATTCAGATAATGGGAGAGGTTGCCCAAATAATGCTGGACTTATATCAGCAAGAGAGCTTGCTTTAGACACATGCCCTGATAATGGCTGAACTAATGATGAAGGTAAAGCAGTTGGTTTCAAAGAAGCTGTTGATATAGAGGCAAACGAAAATGCTCCCTTGCCAAATCCACCCGCAGACTGAGCAGGTTTTTGAGGTCTAAAGGCATAAGACAGCGATTGTGCTGGAGGTATAAAACCAGCAGGTGGGGCTCTAAAAATAGTAGGTAGGGGTGCAGAACCAGCAGGTGGGGCTGCAGTACCACCAAATGAAGTTCCAAAAAGACCAGATGAGGCTCCAAAACCAGCAGGTGAGGGGGCAGAAGCAGCAGGTGGGGCTGCAGTACCACCAAATGAAGTTCCAAAAATACCAGATGAGGCTCCAAAACCAGCAGGTGAGGGGGCAGAAGCAGCAGGTGGGGCTGGAGTACCACCAAATGAAGTTCCAAAAAGACCAGATGAAGCTCCAAAACCAACAGGTAAGGGGGCAGAAGCAGCAGGTGGGGCTGCAGTACCATCAAATGAAGTTCCAAAAAGACCAGATGAAGCTCCAAAACCAACAGGTAAGGGGGCAGAAGCAGCAGACATCTAAAACAGACAAACAAAAGAAAACACAACAAATCCAGCTTTGCTGAGAGGTTCTAGCGAATAATTTACCAGATTAGATAATATATAAAAGTTATATGGCAGGTGGAAATTAGCATTGTTTGCTATAACATGGTACCACACATCTATAATTTTAAAAGTTAAAGAAGTTTTGTACATTGTGTAAATAAATAAACAGTACAAACAGTATCCTATGCTCTGATCCAAATTGATTAAGAAACAATCATACAGTTTATCCATTTTTGATAAATTAAGGCCATTAAATGCACAGCTGTTCATGTCATTGCCCTTAATACTCATTGAATTAATCTCAAAACCAGGAATATCTCTTGTACTTCCAGAGAGAGTTATAGTTGGAGTTTGGTACAGTTTGTCTTATAAGGCTCCTGTAGTCTGAGCAATAAACTTTTCCATTTTGTCTTCTTGAAGGCCTGGAAACGTCTGTCTGTTAGTGTCATGTTGTTAATTGTTGTTGTGCTAGAAACTCAAATTGCTTAGGTCTGATAAATTGGAGAAAAATAAGATGTGAATTAGCACTAGCATCTCTATTGTATTTCCAATGTAAATTAGCACTCATGCTAATCGTTATTTGTGGGTCCTTTTGGCTACACTTTTGATTATATGGATATTTTTGGGCCTGTATCAATGCTAATGTTACTTTGTCTGTGTGTGTGATTTATTCCAATAATTGTAACTTGAATACAATATGCTCTTTTGTATGCTTCAGTTTACAGTATTAACTTCAAGACAAGAAGATTCAGTTCTGGGTGCTTTTTGGAGCAACGGTTAGCTTTATGCAAAGCTAGTTCTACACACTGTAAAGGCAGAATACCTTGCATATAAGTTTTGTTACTGTTATTGTTCCTCTAAAATCCCAAACATAAGGCCAGGTGTCTTTTAGTTAAGAGTTCTTGTTCAACGTTTGTTTTGGAGCAGCTAACAGACAGAACTAATCAATATGTCAGAAACTGAATTGAGGAGACCTGAGAACTGTGAACCCAGTTCCCTGCTCTGTGGACATGTCATAGAAACCTGGTAATATTTACCTCAAAGGTTTTAGCAGCCGCACGGATATAAGTGGGTTTCTGAATTGTGATCTATGAAGGAACTCTGAAAGTACAATCCATGTATCCGGTAAGTACTCCTGCAGATACGCTTTATGTGTCTTGTCACCTGTAGTCAGCCTATCAGAATATCGTGTCTGTACCAAATCCCTATAGGTAGTTATGGAACCAAGTACTCTGTAATCTGGGAGTTTTCATCTAGTTTCCATTGGTATCCTGAGAGTATTTCACAGGTACACCCAAAATGTCTTCTCAGAACAGTGTGTGTACTTTGTATCCTCTGCAAGCATGTGATCTGTACTTGAAAGTAACCAGTAAATAGCACAGAAGGTCATCATTGGACTTCTTTTGGTAATAAATCAGAAAAACCAAATGTCAGTGACATTTTCACCTCAGTAAATACAGATGTCTGCATCAGTGAAAATAACTGCAAGACACACCTCTCCTTAAAGTTTTAACTGAGTCTGCATAGCTTTAAAGAGTAATTGCTGTAACTTTGGGTGATACTGGTTTCATTTTCTTTCTTTTTTCTTTTTAGATTTTTTTTGGCCTGTAGAGCTTCTGGCCTTTATTTGATAGTTAAATGACATAAAAGTAAGTTGTGAAGATGAAGACATGCAGCAAAGTTCAACAGATGGGAACTCAAACCTGTGGTTGCAGCCTCAGCTCTGGGGTGGGGCGTTGTGCCTCTGTGCTCCTGTGGTACTTATAACCTTCCTTTTGTAACTCTAGAGGTTTCTTCTATGTGCAAGAAAGAGGAAAGGAGTCATTATTACCACAGTTCCTTTCACGTCCATCAATCCCATCTTATATCAAGGCTTCATTGTTTTCACTGTCCTTAGAACTGTGTTCAATGGATCGCTAATGCTAAAGCACCAAACCTGTTTATGTAAACAGGCCTGGTTTTGGTTCCAACATTGATAACACATTCAACTAATGAGAAAGGTGAAGTAAAATGCTCCACAAAAAAAAATGCAAGTTGATACCACTGCCTGTAAGCAGCTTGAAGTTTCAATATAGGTACTGCATAAGTACTGGTTTTTGTTAAGTACTACCATTAAATAAGACCCATCTGAAACACTGATTGTCCTCCAAAGTGAAAGCCATATCAGTTAAAAACATCTGAGCCATTTGATACAAATACTAGATTTGTGTGTGAAGGTTTGTGCTTCTACCTCAGGCTCAGGCTCTTTTGATCTCTGTAAAAGAAACACAAGCAGAAAGTGGGTTAGAAAAGTATAATCTACACCTGATCACTTATTGCTTAAAGTTTATTAGTTGTACTTCATATTAAAATGCCAGAAATTAAAGTTAATTTCTTCCAGTTCTAACTCTTGCTCAACACTTGTTGAGTAAATACATCATGACACCTGTAAGTACCACTACATGCATGCTGTAAGTACCAGTAGATACCCTGTTCCTTATCCTTTTAATCTTCTCCAAAATACCCGTTGGCACCTTGTAAATATCCTATAGTAAATACTCAGTATCACATCCCTATGGGTTGTTTTGGAAGAAAGGACTTCATAGGTACTCTTCTAGTTTTCTGTATGGTTCCTATAGATTTCCTGACAGTATGTCATGAGTACACCAGAGATACCTTCTGCATACTTTATTAACATAATGTAATCCTGCTACACTTGTACCTACCCAGTAAATAGCACAGAAGATGCTTACATACACTACAGGTTTCCCTCTAGTAACTCAGAAGTGTGTAAGTACACCAAATACATTGTGTAAACATATCTGTTTGTTTACTGAACGTAGACTTTAGGGGACTTAAGGGCTCTGCATGGTCGAGCCGAACAAATAAAATCGGTTCCCACAAAAATCACGTCATTTTGATCACGGCATAATGTCGTCCGCCCCTTCGTGTCATCACTCCCCTGGCAAACATTTCGCCCCCCTGCATGTGAAACTATTGCGTGATTGATTGAACTCATAATAGTCGTTCCTCCATGATGTCATGATCGGCGTGTTTATTGTTGTAAACCACATGTATGACAAGACACCATGACCAATACTGCAGTGGGAGGAGTTTCACAGGAGCTCGACTCAGTGTGGCTTGTGGGCCTTGAATGGTGTTTGTGAAAACGAACATCCTGAAACCACGTAACTTCAATTCAACCATGCTGAGCCCTTCAGTAACTGCTGTGACTTTTGGGAGTTAGCGGTTATAATTTTATTCATTTTCATTTCTGGGATTGGAGCTCCCTTCTCTGTGGAGGAGAGAGAGGAAGAGTCCTGATTGCCAAAGTTCATTTAACATCCAACAGTAGCTAAATACAACAGTGGGATTAAGGATTCACAATTGTTACAGTATTTAACATACACCAATCCCATCTGACGTCGATCTCTATTATTCTAGTGTCACTGGATCGCAAAAGCACCACACCTAGTTTATGCAAACAGGCCTGGTTTTGAACCTCATTGTGAAGATGCATTTAAAACTAACGGGAAAGATGAAATAAAAGATTCCAGAAAAATATTCTAAAAACCTGGTTACCGGTAGTTTAAAGTTTCCCCATAAGTACTGGTTCTTCAGTATAACCTCCCAGTAAGACCCAGCTGTAACATTGACAATACTATAAAGTGAAAGCTAACCTATAGCTAGCCTGTAAGTGCCTTGGCTGTAGATAGTTAAGGAAGCAAGCACGGCGTGTGTACGCTTCTAGTTTCCAATATCTTTCACAGAGGTATTCTGAGAGTATGTCACAAGTGAACTACAGATAAAGTGTAAACATTTGCTGGTTTGCTGTATGTGCCCTTCAAGAGACTGAGAAATAACGGCCTAAAGTAACAAACTGTAAAGAAGTAGCTAAAATAACAACGGTGATGGAAACTCCTTGTTACCTCATGAACAGGCAGGACAACTTTATGCAACTCCCTCTGTAACAGAAACATAACATTCAAGTTACAGTATTTTTACCAATCATTATTTATATGTAAAATACTGATAAATCAGAAAGATTCAAAGATGCTGAGCATGTTGCTGGGAGACTAATGTCTGCATGACCTGAGGAATGAGTGGATCATAGACTTTATTTTCTGATAAACCAAGAAGATCGATCCATCAGTAGCTGCATTTCCACTTACCATAAAACTACGCAGGTGGGGATTACAATATAAAAATTGTTTAATGTCACTTCCCTTGAATTCAATGTGGGGTTTGACCTCTGACCTGCATCATCCACTGTGGGACATTATATAGACAGGTGTCTTTCCAAATCAAGTCCGATTGACTGAATTAAGGTTGATTATGTATGTTTTAAAGAGTAAATGCTGTGACTTTTGGGAGTTAGCCGTTATAATTTTATTCATTTTAATTTCTGGGATTGGTGCTCCCTTCTCTCTGGAGAAGAGGAAAGGAGTGATGATTATCACAGTTCATTTAACAATCTACACTTGATCACTTATGTTGTTTAAAGTTTGATTAATTGAAATCACTGTTCAAGTAAAAAACAAACAAACATTACAATCCCTTTCTGCCAGGTGTAAATCTTTCTTAAATTTTATTTTAAATTGTTTTTTCTTTTTAACTTTTGCTGCAGAATTATCTTGATTTAGTAGCTTGTCTTGGAAAAAGAAGAGAGAGACGTTGAAGCTGTGATCAGCTTCTGCTTGAGCTGCAGTTTGTGCAAACGTGAAAGACCAAATTATATAATATTAGTTTGGTGTAACATGAATTTCATTTTAATGTTTCCCAATAGGTACTGGATTTGTTAATCATTATCACTAAATAAGACCCAGATGTAAAGTGAAAGCCATGTCAATAAAAACATCAGAGCCACATGATACAGATACTAGATTTGTGTGTGTGGAGGTTCGTACATCGCGCTCGCGCTCCCTCACTTCACGTCTCTGTAAAAGAAACAAGCAGAAAGCAGAAAAGTGAATTAGAAAGGAATGATCTACACTTGATCACTTATGTTGTTTAAAGTTTTATTAACTGAAATCACTGTTCAAGTAAAATACTAAGTATACATTCTGGCTGTAACTCCTCCTTAACTTTAATAGAAAAATTAATCAATACCTAGCTGCCACTTAGAGAAAATACATAATAATGACGCCATAAAACCCCTGTAAGGACAGTTGTAGGTACCAGTATAACTGTACTGGTACCCTTTTGTGCTTCTCCATAAAATCTTTGAATCATCTGTAAATATCCTGTAGTGAAAACATCAATAAAAACATTAGGGCCAGATACTAGATCTGTGTGTGAAGGTTCTTACATCGTCTTCGCTCTCTTCATATCTCTGTAAAAGAAACAAGCAGAAAGCAGGAAATTAGAAGAATCTACACTTGATCACTTATGTTGTTTAAAGTTTGATTAATTAAAATCACTGTTCAATTAAAAAAAACAAACATTACAATCCCTTTCGGCCAGGTGTAAATCTTTCTTAAAATTAGTTTTAAAATAAATGCGGTAACTTTTCCCCGCTCTTGATTTAGCAGCTTGTCTCTGAAAAACGGGCAGCAATAAAGAAGAGAAACAGTGAAGCTATGATCAGCTTCTGTCTGAGCTGCAGTTTGTTCAAACGTGAAAGACCAAATTATATAACATTAGTTTGGTGTAAAGAGAATTTCATTTTCGTTTAGATTTAAAAATAAAATAAAGTTCAGGTGAGGGAATTTGTTTACATTTTTTGACTCCATTATCTCAATCCAGAATGTTGCACATTTAAAAAAAATAAAAGTGCCACAATGTAACTATATTAATATGTAGCCAAAATAATCAGCTGATCTGAGTGTTTATCAGTATATTTGGGTCACCAAGAAATTTCTATTAATTTCTAGCGGTTCATACATCGTAGTCGATATCTTCAGATTTCTGTAATTGAAACAAACAGAAAGCGGAGACAGAAAGTGAGTTAAAATAGTAAATGGTATGATCAGCACCTGACCACTTATATTGACTAATAAAGCCTGATCAATGCTTATCAGGCTTTATCAGTTGAAGTCATTGTTTATCTAAAATGCCAAAAATAAATGAATAATCAATACCAAGCTGCCACTTGGAGAAAATACATAATAATGACGCCATAAAAACCCTGTAAGGACAGTTATTGGTACCAGTATAATTGTACTGGTACCTTTTTCTGCTTCTCCATAAAATCTTTGAATCATCTGTAAATATCCTGTAGTTAGCCTACAATTACCTGTCTGTCATATCCACAAAGTTGCTTCTAGATACAAGTAATATGTGTGTACTTGTCTAGTTCCCAATATTTTCACATCGGTACCCTGACAGTATGTCACAAGTGAACTACAGATAGTATGTAAGCAACCAACTGTTGGTTTGCTGGATTTGCCCTAAAAGGGGTTGAGAAATACGGATCTAAAGTAACAAACTGTAAAGATGTGGCTAAAAAAACAAGTGGTGAAAACTCCATGTTACCTTTTTATATGCTCTCATCTGAGAATGTGCACAAAAGTCCAACTGTAACAGAGAAATATAACAAACAAGTTGCAGTATTTTTAGCCATCATTCCTTCAATGTGAAAAGCAGATAAACCAGAAAGATCCAAAGATATTGAGAAATGTTGCAGGGAGAAAAGTTTCTACATCTTTTCCAGAGTTGAGTCTCAAGATAATCCTGACTCTGAGGTCAGCAGACGGTTCCCTGGATTTCACGGTTGGTATTTGACATTATATACGTAATCAAACGTCTTTATAATTAAAGTCCAATCAGCTGAAATTAGATTGTTTATGTAAGTTTTGAAGAGTAACTGCTGTGACTTTTGGCGGTTATGAGTTGTAATTTTATTAATTTTCATTTCTGGGATTGGAGCTCCCTTCTCTGTGGAGGAGAGAGGAAAGGAGTCATGATTACCACAGTTCATTTAACATCCATCAATCCACCTGATGTCAAGCCTCCATTGGTTTGACTGTCCTTAGACCTGCGTTAACTGGTTTGCCGATGTTAGTTATCTAAACACGCCTGGTTTTGAACCCCACAGAGGAAAAGTATCCAACTAATGGGAAAGATGAAGTAAAAGTCCCAGAAAAAAACTGTAAGGGGTCATAGTTGAAGCCTTTATAGATACTCCATAAGTACTGGTTTTTGTTAAGCATCATCACTAAATAAGACCCAGATGTAAAGTGAAAGCCTTATCAATAAAAACATCAGAGCCACAAGATACAGAGACTAGATTTGTGTGTGGAGGTTCATACATCGCGATCGCGCTCCCTCACTTCACGTCTCTGCAAAAGAAACAAGCAGAAAGTAGAAAAGTGAATTAGAAAGGAATGATCTACACTTGATCACTTATGTTGTTTAAAGTTTTATTAACTGAAATCGCTGTTCAAGTGAAATACCAAACATTACAATCCCTTTCTGCCAGGTGTAAATCTTTCTTAAAATTAGTTTTAAAATAAATGCGGTAACTTTTCCTCGCTCTAGATTTAGCAGCTTGTCTCTGAAAAGCGGGCAGCAATAAAGAAGAGAGGAATGTTGAAGCTGTTATCAGCTTCTGTCTAAGCTGCAGTTTGTGCAAATGTGAAAGACCAAATTACAAAACATTAGTTTGGTGTAATATGAATTTCATTTTTCATTTAGATTTAAAAGTAAAATAAAGTTCAGGTGAGTTCTTTTTTTGACTCCATTATCTCAATCCAGAATGTTGCACATTTAAAAAAATAAAGTGCCACAATGTAACTACCGTATTTTCCGGACTATAAGTCGCAGTTTTTTTTCATAGTTTGGCCGGGGGTGCGACTTATACTGTATTCCGGAGGGACTTATGTGTGGAAATTTACACATTATTATATCATATCACATGTTATTTTCACACTAAACCGCAAGAGGGCGCTCTA
>CAEFZX010006678.1:0-12045 GCA_903066825.1 Alfaro cultratus
GGTCCAGCGGCAGGTTGAGGTTTGGTCCAGCTGCAGGTTGAGGTTTGGTCCAGCGGCAGGTTGAGGTTTGGTCCAGCGGCAGGTTGAGGTTTGGTCCAGCGGCAGGTTGAGGTTTGGTCCAGCTGCAGGTTGAGGTTTGGTCCAGCTGCAGGTTGAGGTTTGGTCAAGCGGCAGGTTGAGGTTTGGTCCGGCGGCAGGTTGAGGTTTGGTCCGGCTGCAGGTTGAGGTTTGGTCCAGCTGCAGGTTGAGGTTTGGTCCGGCTGCAGGTTGAGGTTTGGTCCAGCTGCAGGTTGAGGTTTGGTCAAGCGGCAGGTTGAGGTTTGGTCCAGCGGCAGGTTGAGGTTTGGTCCAGCTGCAGGTTGAGGTTTGGTCCAGCGGCAGGTTGAGGCAACGACATGAAACCGTCACGAAAACATTCGTTTACCCATCAATCTGATAATCAACCATCCGTCTATTTGTCCTCATCCGTCTGTCCATAAACGGTATCAGTTCTCAGAACTGGATGTTGGAAGTAAAACGCCTCCCTACATTATAATATCTTTATATTGGATGTTATTGTTATGTTGGACTGAAGTTTTTAGTTTTGTGCGTTAACCTTCTGTCAATTCCAGGAGATTTTAAACCAAAATCAGATTAAAGTTTATTCTACTGTGGCTGTCTTATGCAGTAAACCTTATTAAAATAATAACAATGCTGTGTGTGTGTGTGTGTGTGTGTGTGTGTGTGTGTGTCAGTACGAGCTGGCCACAGGACGGTTCCCCTACCCCAAGTGGAACAGCGTGTTCGACCAGCTGACTCAGGTGGTGAGAGGAGATCCACCGCAGCTCAGCAACTCGGACGAGAGGCGTTTCTCCCCGAAGTTCATCTCCTTTGTCAACGTGTGGTGAGAAAACTGAAACACAGCAACCGCTTCTGCCCTCTGCTGGACACAGATGGGAACTGGCGCTTTTCTTTGTCATTTCCAGCCTTACAAAGGATGAATCCAAGAGGCCAAAGTACAGAGAGCTGCTGGTAGGTTTAGGTTTATTTAAATTATAGACATGGTTAGAATTTGTTTTCATTTCTTTATTTACCTTAACCTCCAGAGAGACCCGTTCATCCAGATGTACGAGGAGCGCTCTGTGGACGTGGCCGGATACGTCTGCAGGATCCTGGATCAGATGCCGGCCTCTCCCAGCTCCCCCACATACATGGAATGAAAACCGGTCAGGAAGCGATCCGGCAGAAACAAACGCAGCAACAAATCTTTGTGTAAAATTGCTTGGTCCCCTTATTGCAGTGTTAAGAGAAAAAAAAGCACCGTTACGGTTCAGACTGTATATATTCCCACACTTCTGTTTCTCTGTTGTTCTCACTCACACACACACGCACACACACGCACACACACGCACACACAGGCACACACACGCACACACAGGCACACACAGGCACACACACGCACGCACACACACAGACACATTAGCAGCTGGATCAGTCAGCCGTTGTTGGTATCAGTGACTTCCAGGAAAAATTATGTGGAAATTGTATTTATGGAACCAAAATGATGTGGACTGGAATCATCCTGGCCGTTTCCTGTTACCTGCTCCACCTGTGTGACGTCTGAACGCCGCGATGCGTTCAGGCCTGCAGGACGCGCCATGCTGATGAATGAATAAAGACAAGAGAAAGGAAACGACGACTTCTGTCTTCTTTCATGTGGAAATGCTCAAACAGAAGGAAAATCTGGGCCGATATTCAATATTTGGGTCGATAACTGTGACACTGCAGAAACGACCACACAGTTTCCTTTAACAACAACATTACGCAACTTAAAATTACTAAAATAAATTCACCAAATTTAAATCTACGCTAATTTAAAAAAAGTTTTTTAATTAAATAACGTTTTGCTTTATGATGAAGTGAATTTTCAGCCATATTAAAATAGATGCATATCGAAAAACAGAAATGGAAATGCTCGGCGTCAGTCATGTGATCCACAGCCGGATGTCACTACTGGAGAAAACGACAGACAGACAGGAAGTAGCAGGAGGGAGGTTTTGTTTTTTGGCTCCACCAGCAGCGCAGTAAATCAAAAGTTTAGCTTCATTCCAACATGTTGAATCCATCTGTGTTATATTTCCCCAAACGCCCCGGAGCTTGTCGGCCCAATTTTTTTAACCAATCTGAAAAGTGTGGAGTGACTTTCTGTTGAACTGCATTACTTTATTAGAAAAATGATGCATCCACCGCCATGTTTCACAGACGGTTTGGCTCCTTCTCCCTTTTCACTCATTTCATGACTTCTGGGTTTTATTTAGGAGCATCAGAGTAAAGAAGCTACATCTATTTTTATGTCACACTATTCAAGTTCTTAGTTATAAATGTTGAAAACAGTAAGTTTTTAATTATGCTCTACATTGTGCTGGTTTGTTATATATATAAAATCTTAGCAGAAGTTCTTAGTTTTGTTTTTGTGCGATGTGAAAGCTTTAGTAAGGGGCGGCCATTTTTCTTCACATGAAAAGTGACAACAGCTGCACTTCCTGTTGGTTTTTAGCAAATCATTTCTGCCTCTAATAATGAAAATGTGCTTTGATTTTATGTTTTTAATTAATTTAAATCCAACAACAATAAATTGTACAAATATTTGAATAAATTAGAAAAGAATTGCAGAGATTTTCTAAGTATTTAACACATTACTGGTCCTGTAGAGTCGATTCAGAAGTGCAGATTATGAAGTGATTGTTGGAGTAATGAGCTGCAGTCAGGAGATAATGACGTCTTTATACTGCTGCTCCGGCTGCTCATCAAGGTATTTCTTTATGTACCAGCAGGAGACTCGAGCCTTTAGCTTCTCCTCAACCAGGAAGTTCATGGCTGCCTGCAAGACAGGAGATCAGAGGAGTCACCCTGAAAATCCACCTGACAGAACCCAGGATGCAGAGTTTACCTGGGACAGGGCAGCAGCAATGCCTTGGCCTCGAAACGTTTCAGGAACGAACGTGGACATCAGGTCCACCTCCTTCTGCCCGGTGAACCTGTAGTACAGCACGGCGCATTCACTGTCCCCTGGGAGAACAGAAACACACACTTCACTGGGTCAATGTGCAGCAATACTGTCAATAAAAACAGATAAATAATGATTTCATTAAAAAAAAAGAAAAACAGACCTGACACTGCAAAAACAAAATCTTACCAGGTAATTTTGGGTTATAGTGCAAATAACTCAGTACACTAGAAAAAGGACAAAACTAACTTACTACAAACTTTCCAGCAAGAAATAGGAGCTGGTTTTATGTCAGCAATTGCTTTATATAGATTTTAAAAGTACTAGTTCCACTTATAAAATGTATTATTAGTGAAATAATCTGCCAGTGAAACTGGTTCTTTTTCATCAATATTATGAAATTATTGACTAAACAAAGCTCATATTTCTTGATGGAAAGTTACTTGTTAGTTAGTTTTGTCCTATTTTAAATGTACTAAGATATTTGCAGTTAAAACTAGACCAGGAATTCTTGGTCTAGTTGTAAGATGTTGTGTTTTTTAGAGTACAGAAGGACTAAATCCTAAAGGTTTAACCTTTGATGCTCATTTAAATTAGATCCAAAATAATAACCTTCTAGATGTGCCACAAAATGCATTGAAATGTGTGTTATATGCCTCTCATATATTAGCCGAACCGTTACTCGGGTTGACCCGGTTAGTTTAACATGCAAGTCATCCAGACTTTACATGGACAGACGTTGTTAAAACAGACGGTAGCTTAAAATGACATAAATCTAAACGTAATTCTGGTGGATCTACCCGGCTGTGGAGCCTTCTCTCCGGCTGAGAGTTTACCTTCGCCGCTGCTGCCCGTGGTGACCGTGAAGCGGCGGTTCTGTCGGTCATGTTGGACCTTAAACCGTCCGCTGCAGCTGGAAGAGGCGGGATGGCAGGAAACGACCCGGTGAGTCAGTCCAAAGAGTCTGGAAGTTATTTTTAAGGCCATTTAAGCGGTACCAACACACTGCACATGCGCAGTGTGGTCAAAAGCAGTCGTTTTGCAGTTTGTCCGCCAGAGGGCGCAAAACACGCAGAAATCATTGTGATGTACTTTTGACCTCTAAAATATTGTATATTTACAAACCATGACAGATATTTATATATGTAATATATAAAATCACACTGAATAAATAGAAACAATCCGTGATTTAAAAAATAAAATTCAATATTAATGTGTAACCTTGAAATAAATGAAACAAGATCTAAAATAGTCTTATAGTCACCTTAAACAAAGAAAAAATAGCATGTTTTTATATTTGACTCTAAAGAATAAAATTAATCAAACTCAATACAAACTTAAACATATGTTTGAATTAAAATGAGTCATTTGATCTTTATTAAAGTTTTTTATTTTTAATCAAAACAAAATTTATTTGAAAATGAAAGAAAAATAAAAACTTTCATTTGTTATGTTTTAAAAAAATCTAAAATATGTGTATATGTATAAAATAATGCTTAAACTAAAACAAGAGCCTTTTGATTTAAATTTAGAGATTTATTTAGTTATCTTAAATACATTTGATCAAACAGGATCCTAAAGGAGGGTTAATGATGTCGGGACGGAGCAGGTCGTCTCACAGTGGTAAAACGATTTCATGCCATTTTCAACCATTAATCGTTAATCAATCATTTTCACTGAAAGGTCACTGATCTTCACATGTTCTCAGAGGCAGCAGAGTTGTTCACGCCTGCAGCCATCACAGCGAAGAAAACGTTGGGGAAGAACGATCTGGCATAAATGGCCATCTTGGGAAGCGAGGGAGCGATTAGCACTTCTTTCCTCTTGTTGTTCAGCGTCCTGACGATCTCAGCGGTGACCTCGTCTGGAGAAACGCCGCCTGGCTTCCTGCTGAACGCCACTGCAGACGCAACACAGGCCTTCAGTCTCTCGACCTAAACTTGGTTTGGGTTAAACCTCTGATTTTACTCACGGGGCCACAGCAGGGACGTGGAGGCCGGCGCCGGCGCCGCGCTCTCAGGCGCGGAGCAGCTGATGAAGGTGTGGTTGATGGTGCTGACGGAGACGCCCAACTCCTCCACCTCGGCTCTCAGGCAGTCAAAAAACGCCTGGACTGCATGTTTGGAAGCTGCGTCTGGAAAAAACCTGCTGGAATCACAACCTGCAACTAAAACTGGCAGGTTGTCATGGAGCAAACTTTAATTAGGACACAACCGGATTCCCATGCAGACACCTAACTGAAGGTTTTTGAATAATTGTAACATTTCCACCTTTAATATGAATTTATCCTGTAAGTGAATCTATTAGAAGAGAAAAGTCAATAAGTCAAGCGACGTTCTGTTGTTGGACCGCCGGTTTGTTCTGGACTCTGTCATCATTTAGTTAATTTTAAAGAATTCTCATACTCTCTGTAATGTTGGGGAAAAATCCCTGACAAACCGACCCCAGAGCATGATGCTGCCACCACCGTGTTTCAAGTCGGCATCATGTTTTCTTGGTGTTGCTTTTTCTACACCAAACCTTGAAAATTGTGACTAATTTGAATTATTGCTTTGTTAATCAGGATATTTGTCACAGTGAGGTTGGAAACAATCTGAAACTTTATGAGGAGCAGCTAAGATGAATATGATTTTCATAACTGATTATGATGCTGGAACCGGTGAGAAACGGCTTCATGTTTTTAACTAACTGGCTCATCTTTGTGAGCCTTATGAAGTAACACTGAGTTAATCATTTATTTCCAACTCACAGGCGGTGCGGAAAGGCACGGCGATTTTCCCCTGGATGCTGTTGACCAGCAGCAGGTGACCGCTCCTCCTGGAGACCATGGAGGGCAGCACACCTGAAACAGACGTCACATCATCATAGACACAAAATCAAATCAAGTTAAACATGTTGCAGTCAGCTACCTTTAGCCAAGGTGATGGGTCCAAAGTAGTTGTTGTCCATGAGGAGCTTGTCTGTCTCCAGAGACAGACTCTGCGCCGCAGCCTTGACCTTCATGCTGCTGTTGAAGATGAGGATGTCCAAGCAGCCGTAGCAGTCCAGAACCTCAGCCACCGCCTCCGCCATGCTGTCCATGTCTCCAAAGTCCAGCAGCACCAGCTTTGGAGGGAAAGTCTGAGGACGAGGACACAACTCAGTGTTTAGTTTCATGAGCTAAAAAATTCACAACTCAGCTCTTTTTCTGAGGTCCAGAAAAAATACCCCTACATCCGTTTCTCTGTAGATGAATTGCTTTAAGTTAAATGTTGAGGTTTATTATTCACTGAATGTTAGAGTCAACAGACTCAACACTTTACCGCCACAATAATATCTGCAGGACTGTCAAACTTCAGAAACATTTAGAGAACCTGAAAGCAATAAAAGCGGATAAAATGTGACGTCTTCATGTGTTACTCTGGGAGGCCACCAGAGGGCGCTGCGGGCCTTAGAAAGCTGAATGGAAAGCGAGAAGAAGAAAAAAATGTTTAATCATAATTTTTTATCATAAAATGTAATTTGTTTACCAATAATTATTAAAAATATTGGATAAGATAATTGTTTAAAATGTTATTTCTAACTGGATTAAGCTGGATTACTAACTGGATTAAGCTGGATTACTAACTGGATTAAGCGGATAGATATTCTGGACCAGGTTTTAGGCCATTTCCACCTGCAGTCCCCAAAACTGATGTTAAAATTCAACATGTAACAAGGCAAAACATGAGGACAAATAAAAGTAAGCACCAACAAAAACAAATAAAACCTGAACATACAAAGACTTCAGGGTAAATACTGACAGTTACTTTTAGCACATTTCATGCAAACAATCTTGATTAGAAAGAAGATATAAATTTATCAGGCTGCTGCAAACCTGTCTGACCTCCTGGCTGATTAAAACCAGAAGTTATGAGACAGAAATTATGCTAAATGAATGTAAAAGAAAATGGTTGAATAGTGAATAAAAATGAGAAAAAGCATTTACAAGTTTATTTTGTAGCTTTCTGTGTAGGTTTCCGTCCAGAAGCTAAAGCTTTCTGCAGTTTGAGAATCGCTGCTTTACACCATTTACTAATATTTTACCTGTCTTGTTTCTTGCTGATTATACTCACTACTGTAGGATCTGAAGCGTTTTCCAGCTCATCTGCAAGTTCTTCCAGCTTCTCCCAGCTTTTCCCACAGAGGATCATCCTGGCTCCTCCTCTGTGAAAAACACCTGCGCACTCTTTGCACAAGAAGCAGAAAAACTGGAACATTTAAGCCAGTCAGCCTTCAAAGACGGGATGTTTTATGTCTGCCTTACCTTTTCCCAGCCCAGATAGAGCATCAGTTATTACCACCACCTTGTTGCGTACGGATGTTTTAGACAGCAGGCTGATAATGGCGCCATACAGGTAGAAAAATCCAGCGGTGAGAACCACAACGCAGGGAACCACCAGGATGGTGGTGGTCCATGTAGGGTCCATCTCTGCAGGCCTGTCCTGGAAGGTCATTTCATTTTACATTAGATATCCAGCAGCCATGTCGACAATAAAGTCACTGAAGATGCTCAAGCAAAAATATGAAAGAAAAGTTCCCAATATTTTCAGACAACATGCTTATCGATGCAGACAAACTTGCATCAATCCTTGTGCTAAGCTAAGATGGTTATTTTAGCTTAGCATAAAATAAATGACATCGAGGAGAAAAGTTAACTTCAATTTCAAACCAAAACACTTCTGTATTTAAATGAACATATTTCATTAGTTTTTATTTTTATTTTTGCAGAATTTACTGAAATAAATATTTTGAACTAGCGGGCAGTTATCACCGCTGTCTGCTAGCTAAAATTAAAGAGATGCTTATTCTCAAACACTCAAATCAACATTGGACCACAAACTTTAAAGCTCACTTTGAAAAACCTTCAATTATATATATTTACACTCTTTTTTTACTCTCCATTTTTAAAAAAAATCAAATCAACAAATGTATATCGCATCAACTGGCTCCTACTTAGCTTAGCAAAAGGGCAATCAAATCTGAAATGGATCACTTCAAAATTCTGCTGTTCTTAATTTTCATTCAAAACGTTTTGTAAATGTTACAGAAAGTGTAGCAGGAATTAATGTCTCATATCTGCTTGTATGGAGCTAAATACGGAGCAGAAAGACACAAAATTGCAGATTTCAAAGTATTTCAAAAATACACATTGAATTAAAGCAAACCACCATTATTTACATTATACAGTCATGGCAGAAAATATAAAGTAACGACACTCTGTTCAGTGGTTCTCCATGTCTGTTGGGTTTTTATGCACTTCAGGTTTAAATAATTAAAGATTTTAGGAAAACAGGTATGAAAAACCCCAGAACTAAAAGTGAGTGTATTTTTTATTCCCATGAATGTCATGAAAGCTCATTGTAAATAATTGTTATATTATGTGTAAGCATGTGAGCGAATTTTAAATGGAAGATGATTCTGGTTTCAGCAGAAACATGGGATGAGATGGATGTTAAAATCGATTAATAGATTCTCATTCCAGTCGTCTCACCGTCTCTGAAACATTGGAACTCATCTCACTCTCTACTATCACGTTTCTATGTAACTATCAGCTCTTAAGGTTCTGGAACAAAGACAGAAAACACAATTTAAACACGATCAAAATGAAAATACTGGAATAATAAATATTTCTATAAATATAAAACATCTAGATGTAAATCATTAGTACCAATAACTTGGACCTTTGTAAGGTAAAATCTTGAATTTTTACCTAAAATTGATTGCAAAGAAGCCATTTTGAAGGCAAATTCTTTATTAAAGATATTTTGTAAAATGATCGTATGTTGGTCATGTTGCAGCCACAGACTTTATTTCATTTTCTTGCAATTTTATGATTTAAAAAAACACCAAAAGCACAGAACTATTAAGTTGTTTTAAAAGAGAAACACGACTTTTAGTCCATCTGTGTTTTATTTAACCTGCAGCTGTTCTGCAAAGGCTTCAGCATCATGAAGCCCTTATAAGTTATAACATTTCATTTTATAGATAATTCAAATCCAAAAATACTTTATTTATCCCAAAGAGAAATGAAATGTTGTTTTATCTCTCATGAATTTCTTTAAATAAAGCAGATGCTGATGGCTGAAGACAGATATGATCACATCTGTAAAAATACAATAAAACAAACACAAAAGTTGGTTAGTTCACTGCAAAAACACAAAACCTTAACAAGTAGTTTCATCTATTTTTAATGCAAATTTCTTAGCAAACTTAAACTGAGACAAACTAACTTACAGGAAACTTTTCAGCAAGACATAGCAGCTTTTGTAAGTCAATAATTCCTAAATGTTGATGAAAAAGTTTTAGTTCCACTGGCAGATTATTTCACTTAAAGCAAGACATTTTCCCCAGTGAAACTACAACGTTTGATCAATATTAAGGAATTAAAACAAGCTGCTCTTGCTGAAAATGTACTTAGAAATAAGTTTAGCCAAGTAAGATATTTGTACTAAAAGCTAGACGGAGATACTTGGTAAGATTTTGTGTCTTTTCAGTGTTTGAGAAAAGACAGAAACATTGAAACATATTGCCACAGTGAAACAAATCAAATGATTAATATAAATGCTCAGAGACGCAGGACGACTGTAAACGGTTCAAATACGACCAAAGACTGAAAACTGTTCCTGGATCTGAGGGAGACGCAGCTGCAGGCCGGAGCCCCAGAGGCCGGCTCACCTGGAAGTGTTGTTCCAGATTTCTCTCACCTAACATGATAAAACCAACAAGCAACATGAAGCATCCAGCTGGAAACATGAAAATAACCTTTTGATTTGGAGCTATGCTGCCTGAGCTCCAGTCGTTTGTCCAAGTTAAGCTCTCTATATATAAACCAGAACTAAAATAGATGGTGAACTTTTCAACGTCACCGAATCCTTCAACAGCTTGATTAGGAGGAAAGAAAGGAGTTTATCTTCTGCTCTGCTTTGTCTTTCTATATTCCTTACATTTCAGTGAAAATGCCGACACATTAAAGAGATTAAATTACCAGTAAGAGAGCGAGTGAGCGGGCTCCCACTCACTGTCCCAGTCGACGGCAGGGAGTCGGGTCCGATTGGCCTCCTGAGGAGCTGGAGCTGCACGTCTCAGAGTGTCGCTCTGGGACTGGAGCTCTTTTAATAGCTGCACAGCTGACTGGCTTGTTCTCCCTGCCTTGTCAACATGGTATGTATGGAGTCACCCGGCGACTGGAAACCAGGCCTGTTCTCAGTCTGAGATCAGCGTCTTTCTGTTAAATGATCGTCAATTTAGTGATCGATTATTCTATTGATTAATCAGATAAACATTTTTTTTGGCACATTCTGCAGATTTTTCATTTAATTTTATACAATGTCAGAAATAAAATGCAAATAATTCTATTAATTTCAAATAAGAAAATAAACATCTAATTGCCTAAAATACAACAACAGCATTTCGTTCTGCTTGACTTAACATTCTGATCTGGTGAACAATTTTCATTATGATATTAAATGAACCTAAAAGATCCTTAATATCAGGTTTTGTTGTTGTTTTTTTGTTTTTCAGGATTTGAACCAAGTGAAGTTAAAACTATTTCACCAGTTCTGGGTAGAACAGATTAACAAAGAAGGAAGTTCTTCACCATAAATTCAAAATGTAAATATATATATAGTTACAGTTTTGACTTAAGATATGTTGTTCTTTCAGCAAACAGTCTTTATAGAGTCTGTATATTCCATTTAATTATGATTTTATAAATAAATTAGTTCAATCACAGTTAATCTAATTAACTATTTCAGTTCTACTTTAGTTTTTATTTTTTATTTCTCATCATATGTACTGTTATATGAATTCTGTCTATTAGAAAAGCTTTAATTTACCCCTTGGCAGCTGGAAAACAATAAAAGCATGTAAATATAAAGATATAATATCATGTAATGTGTGGTA
Source organism: Alfaro cultratus (assembly GCA_903066825.1). Lineage (NCBI taxonomy): Eukaryota > Metazoa > Chordata > Actinopteri > Cyprinodontiformes > Poeciliidae > Alfaro > Alfaro cultratus. Next base: position 10,910 of record CAEFZX010006678.1, read on the forward strand.
AAATCTGCATTTCTGTCCCACTGATTGATCCAACTGAAGACTGATTGGATTGTGTTGAAACTCTAAAGTGAATTTACTCACCTGTTGGAATCTTCACAGATTATTAAAACTTTGCCAAATCTGGCCCATATTCTCAAACCGGTTACAAAATTAGTTTGCAAATGAATTAAAGTTCTTAACTTTCAATAAGTAATTTAAAGACCCAGTTAGCCACTTAATAACACTTATAATACTTAATAATAGCAGAGTATTTTTCAGGATTTTAAGATATGAAACATTAAAAGATAAATAGATGTACTGCACTGTGTGTGCCACTGTAAATGAGATGCAATTTATATACAATAATTCGTAATTTTCTGACTTGGAAAAGCTTCCAACTTCAGAGAACAAACTGAAAGCGCCATCTTTTTTTTCTACCAGAAATAGGAAGGGTCGAAGCTTTTATTGTGAAGGTCTGACCGGATGTAGAGAGAAGTCCTCGGTTTCTCTGCTCTGATTCAGCAGCGGACAGTTTGGATTATTTTCTCCCTCTGTCGTCTCACAGCAGCAGCTTTTTGTCGACATAATGTCAGATTTCGAGGAGTTTGAGAAACAACTGAGCGAGAACCGACAAGGTTAGTTCATTTATTTATATTTTAAATTTATTCCGTCGGTATTTTCTGTCCCGGTTTTTAAGGCTCAAGCTAGCGACGTTACGGCTGCGCGTGCAGTTAGCTCGCAGGTTTTTATGAATGAGTAAACCGGCGTGACGTCAGCTTTATGTTTCTGCGGCTCAGACGGTTCAGTGCGTCCCGGCAGTGATGGGGCTGTGAAGAGGCTCAGCCTGGCAGTGATGAGGCTCAGTCTGGCAGTGATGAGGATCAGCCTGGCAGTGATGAGGCTCAGCCTGGCAGTGATGAGGCTGTGATGAGGCTCAGTCTGGCAGTGATGAGGCTCAGCCTGGCAGTGATGAGGCTGTGATGAGGCTCAGCCTGGCAGTGATGAGGCTGTGATGAGGCTCAGCCTGGCAGTGATGAGGCTCAGCCTGGCAGTGATGAGGCTGTGATGAGGCTCAGCCCAGCAGTGATGAGGCTCAGCCTGGCAGTGATGAGGCTGTGATGAGGCTCAGCCTGGCAGTGATGAGGCTCAGCCTGGCA